>BQNB010037198.1:0-49609 GCA_026074375.1 Tanacetum coccineum | reverse complement strand
TTTAGATTAAAAAGTATTATTTAAAAAAAATAAGAGAGAAAACATGATATTTATGGTTAAAAAGAGTAAGCAAACATAGTTGTCAGAATATATTTGATTTATTTTCAATCCTCACAATATTAGACTGATAAAGGTTTTTAGGTTAACTCCCAATCTTAATCCAAATTTTATATATCAAACTACAATTTACAGGTCTCATGCTACGCCAATCTACAAAACAACATAACTAACACCTAGTAAGTTTGATTGTTACAAACTCTTGATATTCATTTTATGCCACAATCTCATGTATTATGTGCCTGTTTGATACAATAGAAAGCTTTTTAAAAACATTTGAAAGCTAGTAGATTTCTATCTATACTATATAATAAAACACAGTTTAGAACAACCCTTTAAAGCACACCTATTAATTACCGCATTAAAATTTCTGATGTGGAATTCCTTATTTAAATTAGTATTGTACAACTACTAATGCATCAATTAAATTAAAACTCTAAAAAAATTAAAAGAAAATATATTTTTAATGCATCAATTGAATTCCTTATTCAAAAAGTCAAACGTATGAAGAAAGATTCAAACATCTATTAAACCTCCACCGATTTAAAAAATGTATTTTTGTTAAGCAATAAATGATTCGTAACAGCTTCTGGAATACTCTTCTATACCTCCTATATTAATTCAAAATCACTTGCAATTTCGAATCACCAATTCACTCTTCCACCGATTCAAAATTCAAAAAATAACATAAAACAGTTTCTTCTGGCGTATCATCGATTCTAAAACACACATACAAATCCTCTTATACATCATCTGATTCACTCATACAACTTTCTTGATTTTCTTGGTATGTATCCATTTAATTTAAATATTTTGGGTTTTGAATTATGTGTTACAAATTACGATTATTTGTTTCGATTTAAATATATGATATGTTTCGATTGATTATTTTATAATTTATTTTTGTAGGTAGAATGTGATTGAGGAAGATTAACCAGGTTTGATATGTTTTATCTCTTTTCATTCTTAAGATGTTGTACATTTTGATATACAATCTATCTATATCTATAAAAAACTCTAATAAAACACAGTTTAGAACAACCCTTTAAAGCATAAGAATTAATTATCCCATTAAATTTTCTTATGTGGACTACCTTAATTAACCACAAATGTACAACATCATATTGCACCATCATTAAAAACATGCATTAAAAATATTCATCAGTTTCAATTAACATTATAATATTCAAAAAACGCATTCAAAACCTACCATTAATTGATTCTTCTTCTACAATCTTCTATAATTAGTTACAATTCCATATGAATAATCGGTTTCAGATTATAATATTCAAAACGCAATCAAAACCTACCATTAATTGATTCTTCTTCTACACTCTTCTACAATCAGTTACAATTCCATATTAATAACCAATCTTTCTTTAACACCTATTAGCCAATCTCTCTCTATCACTGATTCAAAAAAATATATATAAGCAACATATTCAATCGTACATGTATATTACATGTTGTTGTGATTTGGATATAGGTTGAACTAATTTTATTCTTACTTTTTTTTGTAGACTTCATAGGTCAATCTATAGTGATTCGCATAGCCTTGATTCGAGCAAATAATCTATGTAAGCTTCAGTTGTATGAAATCCATTTGATTTATATTATTTACGATTATTTTTATGTTTATGGTGTAAACCTAATAATTCAATTCAAATTGATCTTTGATTGACACCTATCTACTTTGATGTGTTTGTTTTTAAATAATCAATATAATTTTGTTTCGAATCATCTATATCTATATCTATCTATATCTATATACTATGTAATAAAATAAAATAAGCTTTTTTACAACCCTTTAAAGCATAAGAATTAATTATCCCAGTAAATTTTCTTATGTGGACTACCTTAATTAACCATAAATGTATAACACCATATTTGCACCATCAATCAAAACATGCATTAAAAACATTCATCGGTTTCAATTAATATTATAATATTTAAAACGCATTCAAAACCTACCATTAACTTATTCTTCTTCTAAACTCTTCTACAATCAGTTACAATTCCATATTAATAATCGGTTTCAATTAACATTATAATATTCAAAACGCATTAAAAACCTACCATTAATTGATTCTTCTTCTACACTCTTCCACAATCAGTTACAATTCCATATTAATAATCGGTTTCAATTAACATTATAATATTCAAAACGCATTCAAAACCTATCATTAATTGATTATTCTTCAACAATCTATTTAAACCAATCTCTCTTTAACATTAATAATCAGTTACAATTCCATATTAATAAAAAATCTCTCTTTAACACCTATTTAAACCAATCTCTCTCTAACACTGATTCAAAAACAAATATATAAGCAACATATTCAATCGTACATGTATTACATGCTGTTATGATTTGGATATAGGTTGAACTAATTTTATTCTTACTTTTTATTTTGCAGACTTCATAGGTCAAAAAAATCTATTGTGATTCGCATAGCCTTGATTCGAGCAAATATGGGCGATTTTCTGTAACGGGTGATATGGGTAATTTTATGTACCGGGTTGATATGGGTGATTGAGTAAATAGTCAGGTAACACCATATTGCACCGTTCTTTTATTTGTCAATTCAAAAACATCCGCCAGTTTCAATTAACATCAATGCTGTTTAATTTTTAAAACACATTCAAAACCTTCCACCAATTGATCTTCTTCTACACTCTTTGGTTTTTTACAACCCTTTAAAGAACATGCATTAATAACCCCAATTAATATAATCATGAGGACTACCTTTAACACCAATTTAAATCAATCTCTCTCTAACACTGATTCAAAAACAAATATATAAGCAACATATTCAATCGTACATGTATTACATGCTGTTATGATTTGGATATAGGTTGAACTAATTTTATTCTTACTTTTTATTTTGCAGACTTCATAGGTCAATCTATTGTGATTCGCATAGCCTTGATTCGAGCAAATATGGGCGATTTTCTGTAACGGGTGATATGGGTAATTTTATGTACCGGGTTGATATGGGTGATTGAGTAAATAGTCAGGTAACACCATATTGCACCGTTCTTTTATTTGTCAATTCAAAAACATCCGCCAGTTTCAATTAACATCAATGCTGTTTAATTTTTAAAACACATTCAAAACCTTCCACCAATTGATCTTCTTCTACACTCTTTGGTTTTTTACAACCCTTTAAAGAACATGCATTAATAACCCCAATTAATATAATCATGAGGACTACCTTTAACACCAATTTAAATCAATCTCTCTCTAACACTGATTCAAAAACAAATATATAAGCAACATATTCAATCGTACATGTATTACATGCTGTTATGATTTGGATATAGGTTGAACTAATTTTATTCTTACTTTTTATTTTGCAGACTTCATAGGTCAATCTATTGTGATTCGCATAGCCTTGATTCGAGCAAATATGGGCGATTTTCTGTAACGGGTGATATGGGTAATTTTATGTACCGGGTTGATATGGGTGATTGAGTAAATAGTCAGGTAACACCATATTGCACCGTTCTTTTATTTGTCAATTCAAAAACATCCGCCAGTTTCAATTAACATCAATGCTGTTTAATTTTTAAAACACATTCAAAACCTTCCACCAATTGATCTTCTTCTACACTCTTTGGTTTTTTACAACCCTTTAAAGAACATGCATTAATAACCCCAATTAATATAATCATGAGGACTACCTTTAACACCAATTTAAATCAATCTCTCTCTAACACTGATTCAAAAACAAATATATAAGCAACATATTCAATCGTACATGTATTACATGCTGTTATGATTTGGATATAGGTTGAACTAATTTTATTCTTACTTTTTATTTTGCAGACTTCATAGGTCAATCTATTGTGATTCGCATAGCCTTGATTCGAGCAAATATGGGCGATTTTCTGTAACGGGTGATATGGGTAATTTTATGTACCGGGTTGATATGGGTGATTGAGTAAATAGTCAGGTAACACCATATTGCACCGTTCTTTTATTTGTCAATTCAAAAACATCCGCCAGTTTCAATTAACATCAATGCTGTTTAATTTTTAAAACACATTCAAAACCTTCCACCAATTGATCTTCTTCTACACTCTTTGGTTTTTTACAACCCTTTAAAGAACATGCATTAATAACCCCAATTAATATAATCATGAGGACTACCTTTAACACCAATTTAAATCAATCTCTCTCTAACACTGATTCAAAAATAAATACATAAGAAACCGATTCATTCGTACATGTATTACATGTTGTTATGATTTGGATATAGGTTGAACTAATTTTATTCTTACTTTTTATTTTGCAGACTTCATAGGTCAATCTATTGTGATTCGCATAGCCTTGATTCGAGCAAATAATCTATGTAAGCTTCAGTTGTATGAAATCCATTTGATTTATATTATTTACGATTATTTTTATGTTTATGGTGTAAACCTAATAATTCAATTCAAATTGATCTTTGATTGACACCTATCTACTTTGATGTGTTTGTTTTTAAATAATCAATATAATTTTGTTTCGAATCATCTATATCTATATCTATCTATATCTATATACTATGTAATAAAATAAAATAAGCTTTTTTACAACCCTTTAAAGCATAAGAATTAATTATCCCAGTAAATTTTCTTATGTGGACTACCTTAATTAACCATAAATGTATAACACCATATTTGCACCATCAATCAAAACATGCATTAAAAACATTCATCGGTTTCAATTAATATTATAATATTTAAAACGCATTCAAAACCTACCATTAACTTATTCTTCTTCTAAACTCTTCTACAATCAGTTACAATTCCATATTAATAATCGGTTTCAATTAACATTATAATATTCAAAACGCATTAAAAACCTACCATTAATTGATTCTTCTTCTACACTCTTCCACAATCAGTTACAATTCCATATTAATAATCGGTTTCAATTAACATTATAATATTCAAAACGCATTCAAAACCTATCATTAATTGATTATTCTTCAACAATCTATTTAAACCAATCTCTCTTTAACATTAATAATCAGTTACAATTCCATATTAATAAAAAATCTCTCTTTAACACCTATTTAAACCAATCTCTCTCTAACACTGATTCAAAAACAAATATATAAGCAACATATTCAATCGTACATGTATTACATGCTGTTATGATTTGGATATAGGTTGAACTAATTTTATTCTTACTTTTTATTTTGCAGACTTCATAGGTCAATCTATTGTGATTCGCATAGCCTTGATTCGAGCAAATATGGGCGATTTTCTGTAACGGGTGATATGGGTAATTTTATGTACCGGGTTGATATGGGTGATTGAGTAAATAGTCAGGTAACACCATATTGCACCGTTCTTTTATTTGTCAATTCAAAAACATCCGCCAGTTTCAATTAACATCAATGCTGTTTAATTTTTAAAACACATTCAAAACCTTCCACCAATTGATCTTCTTCTACACTCTTTGGTTTTTTACAACCCTTTAAAGAACATGCATTAATAACCCCAATTAATATAATCATGAGGACTACCTTTAACACCAATTTAAATCAATCTCTCTCTAACACTGATTCAAAAACAAATATATAAGCAACATATTCAATCGTACATGTATTACATGCTGTTATGATTTGGATATAGGTTGAACTAATTTTATTCTTACTTTTTATTTTGCAGACTTCATAGGTCAATCTATTGTGATTCGCATAGCCTTGATTCGAGCAAATATGGGCGATTTTCTGTAACGGGTGATATGGGTAATTTTATGTACCGGGTTGATATGGGTGATTGAGTAAATAGTCAGGTAACACCATATTGCACCGTTCTTTTATTTGTCAATTCAAAAACATCCGCCAGTTTCAATTAACATCAATGCTGTTTAATTTTTAAAACACATTCAAAACCTTCCACCAATTGATCTTCTTCTACACTCTTTGGTTTTTTACAACCCTTTAAAGAACATGCATTAATAACCCCAATTAATATAATCATGAGGACTACCTTTAACACCAATTTAAATCAATCTCTCTCTAACACTGATTCAAAAACAAATACATAAGAAACCGATTCATTCGTACATGTATTACATGTTGTTGTGATTTGGATATAGGTTAAACTAATTTTATTCACTTTTCATTTTGCAGACATCATAAGTCAATCTACTGTGATTCACATAACCTCGATTCAAACAAATAATCTATGTAAGCTTCAATTGTGTTAAAATCTATTTGATTTATACTGTTGTGTTACATTCATTCTACCATTAGATTTTTCTACTGGTGGGAAATGATTCTAATGGTAAAACCCACTAAGTGTCACTGTTATAATTGTTTTGTGTAACGAGTCAATATGGGCGATTTTGTGTAATAGGTTGATATGGGTAATTTTGTGTAAGGTTGATATGGGTAATATTGTGTAACGAGTTGATATGGGTGATTTTATGTGAATAGTCAGGTAACACCATATTGCACCGTTCTTTTATTTGTCAAATTCTCCTAAATAATGTTATCTTATATCATCATATTATGAACATGATTACTTAATTACCTTATTTCATTGGACCGCAAAAAGCAAACGACAGAGAGGTTTCGATAGATGTAACTGACAAAATTCTTATACATGCGGCTCACCAGGTAACATCTATTATCGATTTTACTTATCCAAACAGTTTAGATAACATAAATGATCTGTCATATATCTAAGAAAAGGCCATTCTTGCTCAAACGAATGAAGTTGTGGACACTATAAACGATCATTTGTTGGAGAAATTTTCAATGGCTTACTTAAGTTGCGACAGCATAGATAAAAATGAACGTGGCGCCGCCATAGATCAATCCATTTTCTCATCAGAATTTATCAATTGATTGAATTTCTCAGGTGTTCCAAACCACACACTTGCGTTAAAAGTAAGAGTCCTGATAATGTTATTGAGAAATATTAATCAAGCAACTGATTGAAGTTCTCACGTGCTCAAAACCACAGACTTGCGTTAAAAGTATGACATTTATTTATTTAATTGTTACAAACTCAAATGTTTATCTAATAATGCACTTATTATCTGATTATTTCTTTCATATATTAACGAAACATGTTTACCTTCAGTGTTTTTCTTACATTATTTATGAATGTAACTTCTTACAAAATAAGTTCTTACTTATTTAACTACTTAATGGATTATTTCATCTACACTTCCCGTGAATCCACGGGTCTATAAGCTAGTTAAGCAAATAAATAGCACTTCTTTCTATCAATTTGTATAGTCTTAGATTACCAATATTAGTGTTTTTTTTTAATTTGGATACTTGACTGATCCGCTTATTTCTATTATGTCAACATTAATCATTACTTTTTATGTTTCGTTTTCGAATTTTTTTTAACAAGAAATGTAAAGTAAAGAAAATAAATGTAAATAAAAAGGGAGGAAAGGAAACAAAATTTGATATATTATTTGTGTTCTAGAACTTAAACTAAAAGAAAAAAAGTGAAAAATGGTTGTTGCTTATTATATTATTGATTTTTGTAAATATACTATTATATTCTTCAAAACAAATTGTACCCCATAAAAATAAAGGAAATTTTTTTCGATAAGCTTCTTTTAATTTTATTTTTTTTGGTATATCTGGTTCCGACTTGACATTTCAAGCCGATTATTCCCAGGGCGACTATCCTTTTGGATAGCCCGGAGTCATAGCAGGTAAACCTCCGTCGCCATGAGAATATTTTTATTTTTTTCTCTTTGTTAGATAAGAAAAAATAACTCACTCTTTAATTTCACTTTTTTTGCTTTCACTCTCTCCAAAAACTTAACATCATTGTTTCTTCATATGACACAGTAGAAAACAGACTAATGAAAACTATTCGGAATGGTGACTGGGTGAAAGCCCGAGAAATAGTTAATAATACTGAGGAAGTTACATGGACTTCTGAATTAAGATGATGAGGGCAATACAACATTTCACTTTGCTGTCGGTGGATATAAAAATATTGAGGTTGTTTGGGATATTGTAAAAGGGATAAACAGTGACTTACTTGCAACCACTGTAACTGTTGATGGACTGACGCCAGCGCACACTAATGCATATTGTGGTAACACAGAAGCTTTGAAGATAAAGTTGGACTATAACCCAAAATGTTTATTCATTCCTAACCTTTACGGTGATTTACCGATCAATTGCGCTTTTTTTTATTCCAGCGATAGAAACCTTTCTATATTTGTTCAAGCAAATGCAATGTTATAGAGACGAATTTCACCAATTCTTAAGAGGCAAGTCCGGTCTTGAGGTTTTGGGTAAAGTAATTGATACAGGATTGATTGGTATGTGCACTTTCTAACCCTTTTTTTTCCAATTTTAGCGAAAGATGAAAATATAACAAAAAGAAATTGATAACATACTTCTGGTTGCTTTTTTTTGGAACGGCAGAGAATAAGATTAAAAGGTTAGCAAGCTAGATGCTAGGCAAAACATTACAAAGGAGTGGATAGAGCATTACAAGGATTAAAAAGCCACTCTATCCAATTAATAGCTATGTTACGAAGCCTATTGCTAATCCAAGTGAAAGAAAGTTGCTTGATATCGTTTAGGATAAGACTTCGGTCTGGCTGCTAATATCTGAACTTTTGAAACTGGCATATTACATATAGTTACATTATTAACTTTGTTGCCTAGTTATGTTACATATACTTAAGGAATTTTAGATATCATCTTACGGGGCTATTTGATTAAAGATGTAGCATATGAGTTGATCAACGACTACCCGAGCATGGCAACACAAGTGTTTTTCAACGATAAAACCCCACTAGAAAGGATCATCAGGAAGACATACTTATTAAATAGTGGAACACATTACAAATTGTATCAAAGATTTGTTTACCGAGTATGTCTTTCTAATCATAATTTATCGACTAAGCCCCCAATAACTAATCGGGGATCATGATAAATTATTTCTAGATAACTAATTAGTGCTTACCCCATTTGTATTGAAGATGTACCAATCGAGAATAAAAGCTTGGGTAGTACTGATACGGCAGACGAAGAGAACCAAGAGACACCAAACAAGGATAAGTCTGTTACCAAGCACAGGAGGAGGTGCCTCCATGACGGTATGCTATATATGAACTATGTGATTCCAAAACTCTAATAAAACTCAACTATGCATATTACAAATGATTTGTTTATAGTTAAGAAACATTTTAACTTATATGCAACTGTTGGTTTTAATCAGTGGCGGATCTAAAACTTAAAAATAGGGTATGCACTACAAAAAAATAATATTCTTATTCGGGTTTTTAGTTCGGATTTTTGTTTCAAGTTTTTGAATTTTCGATTTTTAGTTCGGTTTTTCGGTTAAAATTATGTAAACTCATATACATGTATCCAGTAACAAAGCAAAGCCACTTAACTAATAATCAAAATAATATATTTTCCATAATAGAACTTTACGCGTCCTCCTTACGAGGACTCATATTTTGGAAGCGGTTTACAATGTCATCGTCGCTAATCGTTGAGAATATTTCCTTCTCAATGAAAGTAACTAAGCTATCATTCAACATTTGATTACCTATACTATTTCGTAGCTTGTTCTTTACAAAATTCATGCACGAAAAAACTCTCTCAACGCTAGCCGTAGCCACTGGAAGAATCAACACCAACTTGATAAGTAAGTAGACAAGATCAAATGATTCGTGTTTGTTTAATTCCACAAGCTTTATCGAGAGTTCGCCAATATTCTTCAATCTTATAAATCTTTCTTCTTTTCTCACATCATGAATGTAGGTATCAGGTTGACTATCAAGAGCTAGCAATTCGACACTTGAAAATTCTTTAGGATAAAACTCAGCAAGTTTGAGCAACTTCTGCTTATCAAAAGAACAAAAGGCATCAACGGGACTCAAACTAGCCGTACAAATTAGCAAGCTTGTGCTAATCTCATTAAAACGAGTATTGAGTTCTTGAAGTTGTAAATCAATAATCATATAGAATACTTCAACTCGAAAATGATGATCATTTGTCATTTTTAGTTGCCCACGTCTTTTTCTTCCTAAAGGAACATACAAGCCACCCATATCATAAACTTTAATTTCATTTTTTTCTCAAAAAGAGATGACTGAATTTAGGAGAGTTTTATATCCATCATTTCTCATCAATTGCAATCGCTCCTTGGTCGACTTCACAAATGACATGGCATTAACGATATCCTAATCTTGTTTTTGCAAAGCAACATTCAACTCATTTGACACCCCAAACATTGTTTTCATCAAGTGTGCCATGAAAACAAAGTCAAAAGACTCAACTGCAAAACTAACACCTTCGGCCTTTAATTTGTCATTATCACTACTTGATGGCATATCTCCAATCTTATCAAGAACCACTCGGATAGCCGGATATAAAGCAATGACATTCAGAATAAGTTTATAATGAGACCCCCATAATTCCACCCTTCATATTGCTAGCCCCGTCATAACCTTGACCACGAATCCTAGATGGGCTCAATGAATGCTCCGCGAGCATAGAATGTATTCCGTCTCTTAGAGTTAAAGCGGTAGTATCCTTAACATGTAAAATACCAAGAAATCTCTCCACTACATCTCTCTTTTTATCAACATACCTCAAGCACAAAGACATTTTCTCTTTATGAGATACATCACATGATTCATCTGCTAATATCGTAAAATAGTCTTCACCAAGCTCTTTAATGATAATCTTAGTTGTTTCTTTTGCACAACAGTTTATCATCAGATCTCTTTGGATGAGCGGGGAGGTTAACTTGTGGTTTTTAGGAGCCCTTCCCAATACAACTTTATTAATATCTTCGTTATGTTTAGCTAACCATGCTAATAGTTCAAGAAAATTTCCCTTGTTATTTGAAATCAAACCTTCTTTTTTACCTCGAGTTGACAAACCTTGATGTAAAAGTAATCTGCTGCAATGAAGGGAAGCGAGCAAACGAGTTCGATACTTTCTTCTGTACTTTGCGGATTGCTGGTCAAAAAGGTTTTGAATTGACGTCTTTGGTTTAATTAAGGACTCGTACTTCTCTCTAGCTTGATTATGCACACTATTTAGCTTTCCAACATGCTTTGTAAAGCCAACCGGTCTATTCCAACCTTTAAATCCATTTCTCACAAAAGCATCACCGCCCATTCCATTGAAATCTTTAACATTGAACAAGTAACAAACATAACAAAAGGCAGAGTCTTTGCTAATACTATATTCAAGCCAACTATACTTTTGATACCATTCGTACCTAAAACGGCGCATCTTACCACCAAAGTTTGTTTGAGGAAAGTCATGTGCAGGTTGGCACAACCCTCTTGATATATATTCTCGCCTTATTTCATCTTGTAAATTGGGATGGTAATCAAGTATACTCGTTCTTAATCTCGGATCATGTAAAAGAGATTTAACATTAAATTGGCATTCTTTTTCCGTCGATGGTAAATCAGTTGAAGCCTTAGATGGTAAATGACTTGACGAACCATCAACATCGTTTTAGTTTTATGGGTTACACTTTATGTTTTAATTATATGCCTTGTCTATATGCCTATTAATTGAAACATATTAGATGATCTGCTGCGTTTAGGATTTTATTTATGTTTTGCTAGAAAATATGACAATGATATAGATTCCTTGCCATAGTTAAAATAAAATCAGTTAGATCTAGATCTTGAAAACTGTTAATTGTTAATATAGGATTAAAAAGGGAATGAAATTAAACTAGTTAATATTGCATGCTCCCCTTTTAATTAATTGCCTATTCCGGCTATAAGACCCACTCAATCACATTGTGGGAATGGAGGGGCGATCTGGCACTTTAGCTGAAAACCTAGTGAGGGTCGTATGGTTCCCTTACTTTGGGGAAGACTGCGCGAGAGAACTCAGGATTTACAGTTACATGTATGCTTAATGTCATCTTTTTGATTACATTGAATCTTGATATGCTTGATTATTTAATGTCTAAATTGTTTACACACCTGATATTCTATATGCCATACTGACTTAAAGATGATGTTAAAGTCTGTTTATAATTTTTACACGCCAAATGTAATGCTCATAGGACCAACCATTGGTTGCGTGGAAAAACTGTTTTTGTAAAAATTATATATGACCTAAACTACTGAAACTTGTTTTTCAATGAATTAAAAACTGCGACGCTATGGACTACATGGAAGTACGGCTCATCCACTAGAACAGACTACAAGAGAATTCTTAAGGCGGTTGTTTTTTACGTAATTCCTAAAGAAATAGGTTTTTAATACGCTTCGCGCCGGACCTTTTCTCTCGCTTTTTGCGAGTTCGATGGAGTCCCGTGAACCATGAATGTCATCTACAGTGTCATTATTAGAAGTTTTTTAAACAAGTGTTACAAAGTTGTTTTAACATGCTCTTTGTGACACGTTTTGACCACATTTATGTGAATACCCTAGAAAATTTATGTCTATGCCACCCAATCGTAGAACACGTGCAATTGGTTTGAGTCTCTTGGTTCAGTACCAGGGACCCATACACCAACCCATGTGTGAATTTCGTCTACTGGTCAGGACCTTGTCGATTTTCACACGTTCTCGTTTGGTCGACTTTAATTCGGTCTCTTTCAGACCCTGGACCCGAGGCATAGATGATACTAATCACTGCTCTTAACATTATTACAAGCTGACTAATGTTTTGACAAGTATCATAAATCTAAGAGTTGCATTAAAAATGCAATTAACGCTCGACGCTTACCTCTTGCCCCACTTGTTTACATCCTGGTCAGACCTTGGGTAATAAGTGGGACTGCAAGTTGGATCTTAGTCTTAATTAGTAAATTAATTGGGTAGTTAATTCTATTAAGAATTTAATTATCGAAAATAATATTGTTTGGAACTAAACTTTTATTGTAGATGACTACCTCAGTCGGAAACAATTCGGTATTCAGGAGTTTCTTTGAGAAACAAAAACTCACTGGACCCAACTTCATTGATTGGTACAGACAACTACGTTTGGTACTTTCAACTGAAGACAAGGAATACTACCTTGAGCATCCTATTCCTGCTGCACCAGTTGCACAACCTGGAGAGCAAATTCTCTCCTGAGGACCTTGCAGCTCATGCTGCATGGGTTAAAGGCCAAAAGGAAGTTGCTGTACTCATGTTGTTGACCATGGACCTAGATATCCAACGAAATCTAGCTCATCTTGGTGCTTATGACATGCTCCAGGAACTAAAAGCTATGTTTTCCAAACAAGCTGAACAGGAACTCCTGCAGACTGTGAGAGAATTTCACACTTGCAAGCAGGAGGAAGGTCAATCTGTTAGCACCCATGTTCTTAAGATGAAGGGCTACATTGACAACTTGGAGCGACTCGGTCAACCAGTTGGTAAAAACCTTGCAGTGAGTCTTATCTTAGTCTCTCTCAATAAGGATTTTACCAGCTTCGTGCAGAATTTTAATATTCACGCATGGGCGAAGAACCTCGTGAATGAACTCATCGCCCAGGCTTAAGCTGCATGGAAGTCGCTGCCAAAGAAAGATGCTAATCTGCACTTCATGCAATATGAGCCCGGGAAAGGGTTTTCTGGAAAAACCAAAAGAATAACCGCCACAAAGTGGTAGAGGAGTCGGTAAAGGTAATGGAATAAGAACAAGATGGGCTATGCTCATACAAATGTTCCATTTGCTCCTTAACCGAGACTCCCTCCACAACCTAAGAAGGTTAACCCAGAAAGACGCCATTTGCCACGATGTGGTGAAAATGGGCACATGGAGAAAGGGAACTGTCCCGTTTCCCCCCCCCACGATTGTATCTCACCGAGTTTGATGAAAAAGAAGAAGCTATCTCAAGGAGAGCTTGGCTTCAGGTATTTTCACCATAGAACTCTATCTTTCCCTTGTTAAATCTTAGATTTATGACACTGCGTTGTAGGTACTCATATTTGTTATTACTAATCAGGGTCTACACGGGGAAGTAGGAAGCTGTATAAACCAGGCGCTTTAAGTCTGTACGTGGGCGATGGTCTCGTTGCAGTCCCTCCCCTTTGAAGCAATTGGAACTTATCATTTTAGAGGCTCCCTAGTGGGATTAGTATTTGTCATTGAAACTTTTGTCATTATGCTCCCTCTATCACTAGAGGTGTTATTTCAGTTTCACGTTTGTTTGACGATGGATTTATTAATCGTTTTGATGATAACAATGTTATTTCAGTTTCAAAGGATAATCTAGTTTATTTTATGGCTGTTCCACGGGATGGCATTTTTGAAATTGATATGTCTTGTTCTAATACAAACGATAGTTCTATGTATGCAATTACTAATAAAAGAGCCAAAATTAATTTAGACTCTTCTCTCTTGTGGCACTGTCGTCTTGGACACATTAGCAAGAAACGCATTGAAAAGTTGCAACATGATGGACTTCTCTCTTCTACTGACATTGAGTCTTTAGGAAATGTGTTTCATGCTTGTCTGGTAAGATGGCTAGAAAACCCTATTCACATCAAGTGGAAAGGGCTAAAGATCTACTTGGACTAATACACACCGATGTATGTGGCCCATTTAGAATAGTGTCGAGACAAGGAGCTAGCTACTTCGTCACTTTCACTGACGATTTCAGTCGTTATGGTTATGTTTACTTGCTAAAACATAAACATGAAGTGTTTGAAACCTTTAAGGTATTTCAAAGAGAAGTAGAAAACCAACTCGGGAAGACCATTAAGTCACTAGTTCTGATCGTTGGAGGGATATATGGTCAAGAGTTTTTTGGATCATCTAAAAGGAGCTGGGATCATTGCCTCATCGCACTCCTCCCTACACGCCGCAAAACAATGGTAGTGTCAGAAAGGGAGAAAATGAAACATGTAGACATGGTTCGATCAATGATGAGTCAAACTACTCTACCAAAGTCCTTTTGGGATTATGCCCTTGAGACTGCTGCACGCATTCTCAACATGGTTCCATCTAAGAAGGTTGATAAGACACCATACGAAATATGGCATGGGCAAGCCCCTAAGCTGTCTTACTTAAGAGTCTGGGGTTGTGAGGCATTTGTTAAGCATGATACACTTACCAAACCTGACAAACTTGACCCTAGATCTTTTAAGTGTATCTTCGTAGGATACCCAAAGGAAACAATGGGATATTCTTTCTACAGCCCATCTGAGAATAAAGTGTTTGTTGCTCGGAATGCTGAGTTCTTTGAGTCTAAGCTCTTGGATCTAAAAAGCAAGTGGGAGTGTGGAATGAACTTGAAGAAATTCAAGAAGAAGATACATTCCTTCTGTAGAAGGAAACTAGCTTACAATCATGATGATGATTGATCAAGAAATTGATGAAACCTCAAAATGATAGCAATCCCATCGTAGGTCACTCAAGGCACGCCCGTTCCACAGATAGTTTGTTCGTTTTGTACATCGATACTGAGGACATGTGTATAGGGATATCGGTGAACCCGCCTAACTATAGAGCTGCATGGCTGGATCCTGATCCAAGAAATGTCTTGATGCGATGAATGTGGAAATGCAATCATGAATGACAATGCTGTCATGGGTCTTAGTTGAGCTTCCTCCCCAATGCTAGAAACGTTGGTAGCAAGTGGCTCTTCAAGAAAAGATGACTTGGATGGTGCGTGTACATCTGTAAAGCTCGTCTTACTGCTGAAACAGGGCTTCACTCAAACCTACGGGAGTTGATTATGAAGAAACCATTTCTCCTGTTGCAGAACATTAGGAGCTATTAAGGATTCCTCTAGCTATAGCCGCGTACTATTGACTATGATGATATGGCAAATGGATGTCAAAAAACCGCCTTCCTCAATGGACATCTTTTTGAAGAAGTCTATATGGAGCAACCTGAGGGTTTTGTGAATCCAAAATATCCTAACCATGTATGCAAACTTAAGGTTTCCATTATGGACTTTAAGCCAAGCATCATGGCATGGAAATAAGAGATTGATGATGAAATCAAGAATTCGGTTTCACTCAAATTACCTGAAGAGCCATGTGTATACCCTAAAGCATAGTGGGATGGTTATGTCGCTATCCTAATTCGATATGTCGATGACATTATTACTCCATGGGAAACAAATTTCCATTGTTACAAGATGTAAAATCTATCTTGGAGAAGTTTTGCTGATGAAAGATTTAGGGGATGCTGCATATATTCTGGAATCAAAGATCTACCGGACTAGGTCAAGCGGTTTAATTTGGTTTAAATCTAAAGTGCTTACATTTGTAGAAAAATCTTGAAAAGATTTTATATGGAAAGATTCCAGAGTGGACGATACCAATGCATGAAAAGCTTAAATTGAGTAAGTCACAAGTTGCTTCAACGCCTTGCAGGGAAACAGGCATGCAGATCTTCCCGACGCTTTCGGCAATAGGATCTATTATGTATGCTGTGAGAAGTTCGTCTGATGTTGCGTTTGCGCAAAACATTGACAAAGCCGTTTCAACAAGGAATCCGGGTGAAGAACACTTGGATGTGTTAAAAAATAATTCATAAGTTATCTTCGCAATTCTCAAGGATATGTTCTGGTATTTGGAGGTAATTTGAGAAACGACAGCTCAGGAGTTTCTTGCTACACTGTTGCTGGATATCTGACGGATGCTGACACCTTAAGTCGCAGATGGATATGTGTTCGTTCTAAATGGAGGTGTTGATCGTCTGGAAAAAGTACAAGCAAAGTATTTTTGCTACTTCATCTACAGATGTGAATATATCGCTGCTTTTGATGCCATCGAAGAGGCTGTATGGATTTCTGTTAAATTCATTTCTGGGCTTGGCATCTGTCCCCACAATTTGAAGAAACCCTATAGATATGTTATTGTGATAATACTGGAGCCATAGCAATAGCGTAAGATGATGGACGTCACTAAAGTGCAAGGACATTTTTCGTGCAAAGTTCACCTATCTTCGCGAGACCATTAAAGATGGTGTGATGTAAGGATAGAAAAGATTGGACACAGGATGTTAATCTAGCTGACCTTTCACAAAGGTTTTGGCAGTTCCCTTTAAGCGTTCCGAATTAACTAGGAATACGGATTGTTGCCAGCTAGTAGTTTTCATGTAACTCTGTGTTTTGATTAGTATTTGGTTAATTTTGGAATTATAAGACAGTTTTTAATTTCTGAGAATTAAGATATTGGGATTTTGTTTTCCAATCTATATTAACTGTTTTTCTATATTTGCATGTTTAATCATGAGATGATTTAATCATTCTAAATATGTTCCCATTGTCGGGTAAAACAATATGGGAATATGTTATGGAAGGCAAATGTGAGTTTGTTGGTTATATTCTTTTGAATATATGGCTGGTTCCACCAAAAACTCAATATGTCATTCACAAGGGATTGCATATTGGATACCCAACCTTCGATCATTTACTTTTGGATCATGTCCATGAGTAAAAATTATCGAAAATGGCTTGATAAAGATTGTTCTTAGACTTGAGATGCACAGCAAGTTCTGTATGTGTGGGATATCACTTTGGATTTATAGCCAACGCTGTACTGAACGAGGTAGTCTATAAAAGCTTATTTTACGAAGTTAAGTGTTATGTGAGTAATGATCCAGCAGCATCACAATGTTAGTCAATAAAGGATTTGATTCCTCCATCTTGCTATGTGCAGAAAAGTATACCATTGGGCCCTCTCCCTGATTTAATCAGATAAATGGAATGGCGTTCCCAAAGGGTAATGCAAGATGATTCTTGATTACATTTGGTATATCTGAATTATTTCTATAACGAGAAACATAATGTTAAACTATATGAGATGATCTTGGGGATCCATAATCTATTGTTGAACGGTATCTTGTACAAAGGATGGTTTATTATAAAGCAATGGGGAAATTTATAACAATTAAATAAAGAGATGATTTTTGAAACTTCTTATTCTTAATCTTTCATAATGAAAAAAAATAATTGTCGTGGGTTGCTAGGACTTGCCAAATTAGGTTATACGTGTTAGGTGTACTCCGACTCCCAAGTGGGAGCTGTTGGATTATGGCAGTCGAAGAACACAAATACGTTACGAATATGTGAGCCTATTGGGGGCACACACGTTAATACACGGAGAATGTATTTATACTTCACATTATAAAACCGAGGGACTAAATTGGACAAAACCCGGACCCGAAGGGTACCACATACTGGCCGGATATCCTAAGGGTGTAGGGAGGGTTTTCGAGTCCAATTAGGAAACAAGGAGGGTATTGTTTTTAGATAATGATATGTGTTTCCTAGTTTATCATGAATTAGGATTCATGGGCTATATATATACATGATATCTAATTCATAATGTACGACACACATAACTAAAAATTATCCCTAAAACTTATTCGGTTTTCTCCTTGTTTTCTTTTCACCGATTGCAATTAACAAAACCTTTTATAAAGTTTGGTTGGTTTCGGTTATATTAAGATACACCAAAACAATTCAAATTTAAGGTGTTATTAATTCCAATTGTTGCTTCCTGTTTTGAAACTACAAATAGTAACACGTGGTGTTTGTTGTCCTTTTGGTTCGAAGGAAGAAAAACCCAACTGGTGGTTTTCGGTTTTGCTTAAATTCGGTCCAAGGGTATTCGGTGATAATTAGAGTTTTAAACTCTAATTCGGTTCGTGTTATTCGGTTATTAATTCAAGGGTTTTGCATAGTAATCGGGTTATTTTACAAGGGTTGTTAATTTGTGAAGTTAAGCCTAGCAAGCTTAATACGTTCGTTGGTTGTCGTGATCTGTTGTGGAGCAACCGTTGAGGGCAATTATTTTAGTTGCTGGTTTCTTTTACCTGATCAAATTGACAAAAGGTAAACGTTTATATTTTCTTATAATTGTGTTATCCATATGCTGATTTACTATGTCCTATCCGCTGCCGTAATCGTGGCTAAACTCTGTTTCCTAGTGTATTTAAATCCCAACATCCTTAACATGGTAAAAATACCAAGAAATCTGCTTCACTACCTTTCCCTTCTTTTATCAACATACCTCATGCACAAAGGTATTTTCTCTTTTGACGATACAATCAAGATGATTCCATCCTGCTAATATCGTCAATATAGTCTTCACCAAGATCTTTAATGATAATCTTAGTGGTTTCTTTTGCATAAACAGTTTATCAGATCTCTTTGGGCATGGGCGAGGTGGTTAATTTGTGGTTTTTAGGAGCCAACTTCCCAATACAACTTATTAACTATCTTCGTTTTTGTTTAGCTAACCAGCTATAATAGTTCAAGAAAATTTCCCTTGTTATTTGAAATCAAACCTTCTTTTTTACCTCGAGTTGACAAACCTTGATGTAAAAGTAATCTGATGCAATGAAGGGAAGCGAGCAAACGAGTTTGATACTTTCTTATGTACTTTGCGGATTGCTGGTCAAAAAGGTTTTGAATTGATGTCTTTGGTTTCATTAAGGACTCGTACTTCTCTCTAGCTTGATTATGCACACTATTTACCTTTCCAACAAGCTTTGTAAAGCCAACCGGTCTATTCCAACCTTTAAATCCATTTCTCACAAAAGCATCACCGCCTATTCCATTGAAATCTTTAACATTGAATAAGTAACAAACATAACAAAAGGCAGAGTCTTTGCTAATACTATATTCAAGCCAACTATACTTTTGATACCATTCGTACCTAAAACGGCGCATCTTACCACCAAAGTTTGTTTGAGGAAAGTCATGTGCAGGTCGGCACAACCCTTTTGATATATATTCTCGCCTTATTTCATCTTGTAAATTGGGATGGTAATCAAGTATACTCGTTCTTAATCCCGGATCATGTAAAAGAGATTTGACATTAAATTGGCATTCTTTTTCCGTCGATGGTAAATCAGTTGAAGTCTTAGATGGTAAATGACTTGACGAACCATCAACATTCTTTCTTTTCTTTTGAACAAACCAGTCTAGTGTTCCTCCTCTCTTTGTATTCATTATAAATTTGTCTTAAAATCTAAATAAAACACAACATGAAAACAAGAAGACATCAAATAGTGGTACAGGAAATGTAAACATTATTTAATTTATACAAATCATACATCTACTCATCCACATTCTACACTCACAAATGTTATAAAATCAATTAAAACCTCATTAAAATCAAACCTTAACTAGTAAGTAGTAACCATTATCATATTTTATAAAAGTAACTTATCTATTCATTTGATACCTTGTCTCAAATTGAACTCCACAATTGATGATGGTGCCATGGTAGTTGTCTGCCAACAACCAACGGAAGAAAATCAACAATCCAACTTTGGAGATTCAGATTTAAGTAAAAGCACCTAACTTTGAAATCCAAAAGTCCAAAACCTAATTTGATGATTGCCTGATTGGTAAAGAATATATCTTGGAGCCAAGATTGAAATTTGAGGAAAAATTTGGTGAGATGATGTATTTTATTTGGTATACACTTAGTAATTGCATTAGTAAAATTTACTTATACTTTTAATTTTAATGGGCTTAGTTGTTTTAAATGTGGGCTGAAAATTCAACAATAAAGAAAGACGTTTGACTTTTATGTATACAACTGACTTTTTTCAAGGAGGGTATGCAATCACTTTTTAAAGGGTATGCACACTCTGTTTTTTAGCTTATAAAAAAATATTTTCACAAAACTTAACACTAGTAATATTTTTTATAGGGTATGCAAGTGCATACCCTATTGTCAACACACATCCGCCCCTGGGTTTAATCTTAACGGGTTGGTTTACGAGTTGGTTTTTTGTTAGTTAGTATTTCTATTTGAATTAAATAAATAGTAAAAGATCATGTGATGAATTAGTGTAGATTAGACCGAATTGCATGGAGGGTATACGTTGGTATGGTGCATGAGACGAGTTGGTATGACTAAGTATTGTTTTATGGTTCACGTTTGTTTCCTTTTTTTTTCTTTTTTCTTTTAAAAAAGGAATAAAAAGGCTATTTATAGCCCCCATTAGTTTATTGAATGAAGTGTGGTTTTTCTTTACTTCCATCGCACACATACGAAAGTGTTTTTCTTCTTATTTTAAAGGCTAGACCAACATCAACATTCCTTGGAAAGTTGGAATAATATTATGTATGTACTTCAATTATCTTTAATAACCTTTTATTTTATTGACATATCATATCTGCATGCAGGGGCGGATTTACGCCTGGTTTTTTTTTTTGTGTCAAATTATGTGCCACATACGGTTTCGGCCGACGAAGTGTACGTAGTTTTTTCTGATTTTTTTTTTTCGAGAGTGCTACACCTCAGAGAATAATGTTTTGAGTTTTGTTTTTAGACAAAGATTCGGAAGATAGGCTTGGAGGAAAAGCTTGGGACTGCACTTTAATGGAGGAAAAAGGATGGGTTTGATTGGGGAAGATGACCCAACAGCAGTAAGAGGGGTGGTATGTCGGATGTGGGGCCTTTATTTATCTCTTAGCTCTCTTATTTTTTATAAGTTCTAATTTAGCTCTTGTTTTTATAGTTACTCATTTCATACCTTGTCTTTTATATAAATTTGTGTAACAAAATTTGTAAAGTTTAAATTAAAGCCCATGCTTCACAGTATATAACTACATTTTCAGCTCGAACTACAAAAAAATGTCATAGAAAAAAGAGTTCACATACTACTAGGTGTATGGTTTAATCTAGGGGTGGCAATTTTTGACCCGACACGAAACCCGACCTGAAACCGACACGAAAAATAACAGGTTCGGGTTGAGTCTAATTGATTTCGGGTCGGTTTTGGATCGACCCATCTGACCCGTTTATTAAACAGGTTAAGGTTTCGGGTTGAAAATAAATTAAACGGGTCGACCAGCCAACCCGTATAAGATTTTTTTTCTAAAATTAAAAGTTATTTATATTTTATTATATGTGTTAAATGGGTTAAACGGGTAGACTCGCAAACCCGTTTAACCTGTTTAACTCGTGTAATGTGCCAACTTTTGTATATAAAACGGGTTAAATGGTCAAACCGAAACCCGTTTAACCTATTCAACCCGTGTAATCTATTCAACCCGCCAACCAAAGTATATATACGGGTTAAATGGGTTAGGTTCGGGTTATCTGTAAACAGGTTAGTGTTGACATGGTTGACCGATTATTTAAATGGGTCATGTTCGGGTTGGGGTTTTCTGACCCGCGAACCTGCCAACCCGAACACGCCAACCTGAACCCGACTCGAATTGCCACCCCTAGTTTAAGCTTACCTTTCTCAAAAGGTGTATTTGGCCTTTCATTTATAAGTATTTGAGGTTTGTCATGGAAGAAAAAAGAAAGGTTGGAGATGCTTATATGTGTGTTTTAAAAATATTTTTGTATTTTTTGTATTCTAGCTAACTTAATTATCATTTCTTATGCATTGACATAGGGGATTAAGTCATAAGAGTCAATTTAGTACCTTAGTACACGTATTTTTCTTGCTCAATATAGCAATTTTCCTATCAATAATTTACAATCTTTATTTTACCATCTATTTTTGTAAGAACTTACAATTATAAAAATGATCTCAAACGTCTTGTTTTTTTATCATTCAAAGGATTTATATAATACTTTCACTGTTTCACACTATGTTTAGGTTACGATGATACGCAAACTAGACCACGAAAAGCGGGTGAATCCTAATATATGGACAACTAAAATTAAGAATTATTTTCGAAGCGAAGCGAGCCAAAAATCATGCCACATATGATCTAAAAACCTGCGTCCGTCATTGGCTGCATGGTAAGCACAAGCTTCCACAAATGAATTGGCAGTTTCTTTAAAAATAATTAGTCTATTAAATAAACTAAGTTTGAGCTTCGGCTCGTTTATGCTGCTCATTTGAGGTGTTTTTAAGTCAATACCACCTTATTTTTGCTTGAACATAAACTGAAGACTCGCTTTCAACTTTGTCTTTAAATTTATTTATTATTATCATTTTAACTTTGAAGCTTAAAACAATGTTTACTATTTGATTAATCACAGTACCACACGTTAAGCACCTCAAGGACGATAAAGTAAAGCACAATACAACTATTAAGCTACTCAGGCGTATATGCGAGGAAGTTGATAGAACATATACATCAAGTGATATTAAACTTCTTTATAGCTCTCCATTTTGTTTAGCTGTGGAAAATAACACCCCTGAAGCAATAGATGTGCTGACCACATATTTTCCACAATCATATTGGTTCCGTAAAGATGGGCAGAATATATTTCAATTGACAGTCTTGAACCGAAGCGAAAAGGTTTACAGCTGTATTCTACATCATGAACGTAATGCCAAATTTGGCTTTTCGATATCAGTAGACGATGATGGTAACAATATATTGCATTTGGCTGGACGTTTGTCACCTATACACAAACTCGCTTCCCGTCCAGCTCTTCAAATGCAAAGAGAGTTACACTGGTTTGAGGTGAACTTGTTGTTTTAGTAAATTAAAGCACAGTGTATCTTAATGATTTCCAATATTTAGTTTTATTTACTTGGTTGAATATGCTTTGAACTACAGGAAGTGAAAAGAGTGGTGGGAATAGTGAAAGAATGTATACGTAAATAATATATGTTCGGAATGCGACTCGGGTCTTTGGAGACGCACACGATAGCGTTTAGATTCAATAAATATAATTAATTAATTTATATTAATTGTGTAAATAATAAGATAACGGTCGTTAATTAAATAGTTACTTAACGGAATTTATTTAACGGTCGTTAAATGTTAACATAAAGGATTTAATGTTAAATAATGAGAAAATGAAAGTTTTGGCTTGGGTTGTGGGTTGTGTTTGGGGCCGGTTATACCTCAACAAGAGGAGGTGGGAATTTGTTTCCTTATAACAAATTCCTTATGCCTATATAAACAAATCAAGGCTCATTGTTTTGATATCTCTTTTGGTGAAACCCTAAAAGCAAAACTTATTTTCTCTTCCCCTTCTCTTTTGTTGAGTCAATCGGCTACACCCAACCTAGTGGGAAAACCGATTTGATTAATCAACTTAAAGTAAGTTGTTTTGCTTATTGTTTATAAAAGAACTAACATTCTAATTGAATCGCTAACAAGCGTGTGTACGAATCCAAAGAGAGATCATACTTTGATCTTATATTGTTCTTGATTTATTAATTCAAGATTTGCTAAAAGGTACGCTTTTCTTTTATTATTATTATGTTAATTTATATGACTATGTGAATGATCTTACGTGCTAGTCTTCCACTGCGTGCTCGTATTTATTAATAGTTAATATGATCTTAATGTCTACTAATTCCAACAGTGGCATCAAGAGCCGGTCACATAGATCTATAAATTACATAATTGTTATCAAGAACGTTAAAAATTGTTAGGTTTTGATGTTGTCTTAATTTTTATTTGATGATTTTGTGTTCATAAACCCTAATTATGGTTAATAGAATTAATTAGAAAAAACCCTAAGATGTATGCAATTTTTATTTGATGGATATCGTAGATTAATTGTTAATAATCGGTATATATTAATTGTTAATATGAATCTTCTCGCTTTATTAAATGTTAATTTGATGAGATCCATGATGAATCTTGCAAGTTTACCATAGATGATGACATGTGATATATAATATATGAATGTATAATAATTGTTAAGTGTTAAACATGCATAATTGATGATAAAAATCGGATCTTGATGTGTATTAGTTGAATTTTACGTTTTTCGTAAGTGTTATGACACCTGTTAGTAAAAAAATTCATAATAAATTCATTCGATATCGAAAAATTTTGAAATTTTTGTGGGTGGTCCACGACTTGTAGATCTACAACTTTGTAGTTTTGAGCTAAGGCTCGAGAAGACTTTAGCTACACTATGACGTGACCTGAAGTAAAATTTAAATTGTTTTGAAAGTTTTATGTTATGTGTCTTTAATTTAAATCACATAGATTTTAGGTTATCATAAATTGGTTATGCATGTGGTATTTGATTAATGTGTTAATCGGATATATGTTTTAAGTTGTTTATGTTTATTTGTTTGCTTTTGATAAATTGTTATGTATTGTACATCAAAGTAAAAGGCTTTTCGAAAAACAAAAATAAACATGACTAATGATTATCGAAATTAGATTTATTATGGATTATATAATGCAAAAAGTCAAAAGTGGATTCGGCTTACATCCGATATAAAATCTTCCATGATTAGACTAGCAATTTATAGTCCATAAGGTGTTTTTATAAATTATAGTTTTATAAAATTCATGATACAAAGATGTTGCATGCTCTTTGTACATGGTTTTGACACGATAAAAAAATCTATACCCTTTCAAACTAAGTCTTTTTGACATCCAACTAGAAAAACACTTGCACTTATTCTTCCATGATTAGTGAGACCTATTCATGGTTTTGTAACCTAATGTGATATAATACACTTATTAGTGAGACGTTAAGTGCTATATAATCACAGTTTTTGTTGGACCGACTTAGCTCTTTTGTTGCTAAAACTGGTGATAATTTTAAAGGCCAAAACAGAAACAACAACAATTTCAACAATCAAAATGCCACCAACAGAAACCAGTCTAACAATTACAACAACAACAACAATGGGACTAACAGGACTCAATATAACTCTTTAAGTTGTCAAAACTGTGGTATGAAAGGGCACACCATTGACAGATGTTTTGAGATAATTGGTTATCCACCTGGTTTTAAGAAAAACCCTAATGGAAATTTTGGAAACAACAACAAAAGAGGTTTTTCTAATAACAACAATAGGGGTGGGTCTAGCAACAATGTTGAGGTTTAAACCCAAAATGGCCCCTTACCTTTCACTACTGATCAAATTTCCAAGTTAATGAGCTTAATAGGTGAAAAGGAAAATTCTAGTGTGCATGCCAATATAGCAGGTATAATCTTTAGCTTCTTTAATGCAAATGTGTTCTTTAACAATCATTTCTACAAATTCTTCATAGCTAATATTAAAGTTAATGGTGTCAACTTTAATTTTGGATGGATAATTGATTCAGGAGCAAATCAACACATAACTAACTCTACAAAAAACATGACTAATGTTATTGACATATATGATTTAAACATCACTGTTGGTCACCCAAATGGGACCATTGCTAAGATTAATCATGTAGTGAAATTATGAAACTTAACTAATAATGGGTTATTTTTGATGTGTTGGTTATACCTGAATACCTGTGAGGCTTGTTATCTGTTAACAAAAAAGATTAAGGATAGCAAATTCATGTTGGCTTTAATGAATAATGATTGGTTATCAGGATTGAAAAAGAGACTGTTCTGGGGAACTGGTATGAGATCTGGTGGTTTAGATGTTTTGACATTGATCTGTAATGCCTAGAGTTAAGAGTATTTCTCTATTCTGTGTTTGTCATGTGCTAAATGTGTCTGGCATAAGAGTTGGTTCACCTTCTGATCAAGTTTTAATAGTGTTAAGAATCTAAGCTTAAAGATAACCAAGACCCTAGATCATAATGAGCCTTGTGACATCTGTCACTTCTCTAAACAAACTTGAGAACCTTTCCCTTTAAGTGATCACACTTTTGAAAGTCTGGGTGATCTCATTCACCTTGACTTGTGGGGCCCTTATAGGATTACCTCCAGAGAAGGATACAGGTATTTTTTAACCATTGTTAGAAGATTTTTCTCTAGGCGTCTGGGTTTATTTGATAAAGTCTAAGGATGAAGTGTTTGGTTATTTTGTAGAGTTTGTTAATCTTATTGCTAATCAGTTTCTTAAAAGAATTAAAGTTATAAGATCTGATAATGGTACTGAATTCATTAACAACAAAATGGAAAATTTTTTAAAGGAGAAGGGTATCATCCATCAGACCTCCTGTGCCTACACCCCTCAGCAAAATGGCATTGCTGAGAGAAAGCACAGGCATCTTCTTAATGTTGCTAGGAGTTTGTTATTTCAAGGAAACATTCCTTTGTGTTTTTGGACTGATTGCATTTTAACTGCTACCTACTTAATCAACAGGCTTCCATCTTCTGTCCTTGCTGGTAGATCTCCTTTTTGTATGCTTTATGGTAGAGAACCTTCCCTTTCCCACCTGAGATGTTTTGGTTGTCTATGTTTTTCTAGTGTCTTAAATAATGCTGATAAGTTTTCACCTAAATCTGAAAAATGTATCTTAATTGGTTACTCAAGTTCAAAAAAGGCTTATAAGTTATTAAGTTTAGAAAACAGGAGTTACATTTTTTCAAGAGATGTCAAATTCTATGAAACCATTTTTCCTTACAAAATGAAGTCTAATAACAAAACCTTTGAACTAAATAATGAAGTTAACTCTAGGAACTTTTTTGATTTATTTGAGTCTGGTCATCAAGACATCTCAAGTCCCAATGATGATATAGAGAGGACCTCTGATTAAGCAGAGTGCGTAATTGTGGATCATGCATCAACTTATTAGCTGTTAGTGGAGCATCTTTTGAATGATGAGGACCATACTGCTTCATCAATGATGATAAGCCAATCTCTGAGGCAATAGCACCCAATACTCAACACAAATAATATTCCTAACCTTGATATCAGCAATAGGACATGATGATGATACCTCTGTTTGTTTAACACAGAAGGGTCTGGTACAAAAAAAAAAAAGATAAAAATAAAAAAAAAAAAAATAAAAATAAAAATAAAAAAAAAAAAAAGAAAAAAAAAAAGAGTGTCTAAACTGCCTGATAAGCTGAATGATTTTGTGCTTGATAATAAGGTTAAGTATGGCCTTAATAGATATGCTAATCACACTGTGTTATCTGGTGATGCTAGTTGCTTTATCTCTAATTTGAACAAGACTTTTGAACCTACCTATTACAATGATGCTATCAAAGATATAAATTGGGTTCAAGCTATGAATAATGAAATGGAAGCTTTGTAATCTAAACACACTAGATCTCCTTACTGATTACTTAAATAGGAAAGCTATTAAGTCTAAATGGTTTCATAAAAACACATATAAATCTATTGGTAAGTTGAAAGGAAGAAAGCTAGGCTTGTGGCAGTAAAGAAGGGTTTGAACTATGCGGAAATTTTTCAGTCCTGTTGTAAAAATGAGTACTGTAAGATGTTTTATCAATATGGCTGTTCAAAAATCTTGAAACATTTTTCAAATGGATGTGAACAATGCTTTTTTATATTGGGATCTTACTGAAGATGTTTACATGATTCCTCCTCCTGGTTTTTTTGATAAAAATGAAACAAGAGTTTGCAAACTTGTTAAGTCCCTATATGGTTTAAACAGCGCCAAGGCATGGAACAAAAAACTTTTGAACACTTTATCATAAGAGTTGAGATTCCTTACAAAGCGAAAAATGATCACTACTTGTTTAACCAAATAACTAAGATGGAACATTTCTTGCCTGTTAGTCTAGTTGATGACATTATTGAGTCACAGAAACAGCAATATGAAATTTCAAAATAAAAGTCTATCCTAAATCAAAAATTCAAGAATAAAAGATTTAGGAGCACGTAAGTTATTTCTTGGAAGAAGTTGTTAAAACCAGCAATGGTTTAGTCTCAATCAGAGAAAGTATTGCATTGAGAACTTTGTGTACTGAATATGTCTTCTTGTCTGCAACCCCTGTTGCTACCCCCATGCCTGAAAATGGCATTCTTGCTCATAAGGAAACTGAAAATGATAAACCTCTTAAGAATGTCACTAGCTATCAAAAAATTGTTGGAAAATTGATTTACTTATGTAATACCAGACCTGATATTGCTTATGCTGTTCACTGCCTTAGCCAACACATGCATTCTCCCCTTCAATCTCACTTTGAGGCTGCCTTAAGAGTTCTAAGATACCTTAAGTCTGCACCTGGTGCTGGTATTAGTTACACTAAATCCAGCTCCAGTTCCATCTGTGCTTATGCTGACTCTGATTGGGCAAAATGCAAAATGACTAGAAGATCTGTGTCTGGTTATTGTGTGTTTATCTATGGTTGTTTGGTATCTTGGAAGAGTAAAAAGCAAGCCACTCTTTCTAGATCTTCTGCTGAAGCAGAATATAGATCTATGGCCTCTGCTGTTTGTGAAGTAATGTGGATTATCAAAGTTCTGAAAGACTTGAATTTCTCAAGTCAGATTCCTGCATTTTTGTTTTGTGACAATAGCTCTGCTATTCAGATTGCTGCCAACCCTGTTATGCATGAAAAAACCAAGCACTTTGATATTGATGTTCACTTGATAAGGGAAAAGGTTGCATCTGGATTGATCAAAACTGTGAAAGTTGACTCTGAAAATCAAATTGCTGATATTTTGACCAAAGGATTGGGAACCATGCAGCATAGAAAATTATTCTCAAAACTGTCTCTTCTTAACATTTTTGGTTTATAAACTTGAGGGAGGGTGTTGAAAAGTTTTTTATCATCTTTGACAAGTTTATAAACCTTTGGGGTCTTATGGTAACTTATTTTCTCTTTATAGCCGTTATTGCCTTTTTTTGGTTATCTTGTCATTTCTCAGGGGCTAAAAGTGTTAAGTCTGGAAAGTTGTATCGGCTATATATCTTCTCATCTCTAGGGTTTGAAAATTAACACACACACATAGCACCTTCTCATCTCTAGGGTTTGAAAATTAACACACACACATAGCACAGCCGTTTTCTCTCAAAATTACAACCCTTCTTCATCATCCATTCATATAATGTAATCGTGTGATTTTAGTTAATAGTTAGGTTGTTTAATTATTGTATTTCCAGATAGCATCCGTTTGGGGACTATCTTTTCTTATGTATGTTCGGATAGCACCCGTTTGGGGACTATCCTTCTTTACTTGTTAATAAAGAGCTACGTTTGGCTATTGATTGTTCTTTGGATATCATTTTTAACAAAAAGACGGCAGATTCCTACACAATCACGGCGACACTCATCATCTCAATAGTTTTTGTGGCTGCAATTACTGTCCCTGGTGGAAACGATGATAAGACTGGGAAACCCATTTATGAAATGAAACCGAGCTTTATCATATTTGTCGTTGCAGATGCAATCTCATTGTTCACAGCCACCACTTCCTTGCTGTCATTTCTATACATTCTCACAGCGCGTTATGTAGATGGGTACTTTCTTTACCATTTGCCGAAGAGATTAATATATGGTCTTGTGATGATATTTGTGTCCGTGATATCCATGATGATAGCCTTTGGTGCGACACTGTATATTATGTTTGGACAGGGAAAGCAATGGATTCTGATTCCAATAGGTGCATTAGCATGCCTACCAATTGCTTCGTTCGTGACATTACAGTTTCCGTTGCTTGTGGACCTTATATCTTCGACATATGGTCCTGGTTACTTTGCTAAGGAAAGAGATTATAGGCAATCAAGTGCTAATGCCAACAAAAAGAAAAGGGCCTGAGAAACATGATCAGCGTTATTAATATTTTCTATGTTAAAACTCTTGTAATTTGTGTAAACTATTGTGATGCTATGTTAAAACTTTATCTTGTAATTTGTGTAAACGTGTTGTGAAAACTGGTTGTTGTTTGTGTTTTTTTTTAGTTTTTTTTATTTTTTTGGGGAAAAAACATCACTTAAGATTACAAAATGTTACATGCCTGTTGGTATATAACATGGTATATCTGAACGTCAAATAAACCTGGTGGCACACATCATTAGTGATGTGTGAAATGCGATGATCTGTGTTTTTATAAAACTATGGCATTGTGCTTTCCAGTTTGGCTTCTAAGATTCCCATTTAAGACAACCCTTGAGTATGTCTACGCATGTCATGCTCTGCATATGAGACAGCGTGCTTCGAGTAAGACAACTAGCCTAATCAGTAGAAGTGGAATAGTTGGCCGATTCAGCAATAAATGTTGGATTATAGGTCCAATGAAACGAGTCTGAGATGTACATTTTTTACCGTCAAACTGGGCTATGTTTCCTGTAAAAGCCCGCACCTTGACCTGATATCTAATCTTTTAAATCTGAACAAGAAGATTGAGATTAGTACGGGTCAAAATGGGTAAGGTTGATCTGCACAAATGGAATGAGGTTGTATCATTACAGTAGGGCGACTTTTAACCCATTCGATAAGTTCCTGTTCAGATTATCCTTAATTCCATCCCCTTAAACTTAAGTATGAATTATCTTGTAACTAATCTCGCTCCTAGTTGCCGTCTATATATATGATAAACTTCACTTGGTATTTTTCCGATTCAACACGGGTAACTGACCAAGACAAGCTAAGATAGGTCAACATAACTGCAGAAAACATTACTGCAATCAGTAACAAAACGCAATAAGTATTAACAAGTTCAGATTTAAATCGTGTTTAGTACTAGCAAATCTGAAAGTGATCACGTCAACCTCATGATTCAAGCGATTGCTTGTCACCACGATTAAAAAAACCGTGAACACAAGACTATTATTGATACCATATAAATAACTTACTCTTGCCGATTTATTAAACATTTCACAAAGCTCTCATATTACACTACCAAAACTACACCACACAAACAAAACCAAAGTCCACATTATACAAACCTATCCCCTCACCAAACTGGCTGCAAAATCGCCATCGTCTTCTGAGACGGAGCGAACTTAACCAACTCTTTCTTCCTTAGCCACGGTTTCACAACCACAACCGCTTCGAAAACCTTAACTTCTCCACTTGTTTTATTAACAGCTTGTATTTTAAGATAGTATTTCATTCCTGATACCACTTGTTTCTCAGCTTCAACTACTTTAACAAACATCAACTCTCCGTCATTGTCTTTATTACCCTTTAGTCGGTTATACTCTTCAATTAGTGTTAAAAATTAGTGTTAAAAAGAAATCGCAATTAGTGTTAAAAATTCAAGAATTTCTCTTGCGCATAAAAGCGTGACTAAAGATAATGTCAGTATAGACTTAAATGTAAAGTGTTGGTATATATGTTTTGATGACACAATTTTGTCATGGATATAACCCAAAACTCCGATCTTTTTCCCACACTTTTTAAAAATGTGTCACTAAAAGGTTAGCAGAAAACTGTAGTGTTAAGTATCAAGTTGATTGGAAACACCTTATAAGCAGAAAACTGTCATTAGTGATAAATAAATAAAAAAGTGTCGGTAAATATCTAAGGTGTCACTAAATTCCAAAAAGGTTTCTCTTGCACTTGAAAGTGTAACTAGAGAGGTGTCACTAAAAATCCAAAATGCGTCTCTAGAAATTTTTACGTGTTTCTGTTGCACATAAAAGTGTAACTAGAGAAAATGTTAGTATAGACCTGTATGTATTGACGCAAAAAGAGTCCCTGTATTCTTTTTTGGCTTTTGTGACACAATTATGTCATTAAAAGATGTCACAAAACTTCAAACTTTTACCTACACTTTTTATTTTTATTTCCTAAAGGGAAGAATTTCACACTAGCCATCCCAACCAAAATCATAAGGAATTTAACTAATCTGGTGTTTGCAGTAGTTACGCAACTCGAAACCAAGAACAAAAGTGTAACTGTGACGAGTGATACATTTAGTTTAGACATTGTGTATTTGATCTTCTTGATGATTTTATTGTTCGATGGGTGTGAACGTGTGTGTGTTTATGTAGTGTTAAGGTGTTGATAGTGTATGGACACGTAGTGGAAAGTTGCATGGGGTGGCTATTGTGACGGTGTGCCGCGTAATGAAAAGAGGTTGGGCAAGGTGATGACAAAGTTTTTGTTGCATTATCGGATTGATTTTTAGTAAAGTCAAAGGTGTCACTAAAAATCCAAAAAAGCGTCGCTAGAAATTTTTAAGTTATGTTGCACATAAAAGTGTAACTAGAGAGGATGTATGTATTGACACAAAAAGAGTCTGCTGAATTCTTTTTTGGCTTTTGTGACACAATTTTGTCATGAAAACATGTCGCCAAACTTTAATCTTTTAAGTTTTACCTACTCTTTATTTAACAAGTGTCACTAAAGTACCTCAGAATTAGCGACTCTTTTTTCCATGACAGCAAAAGCTTTATCACTATATGTCAATTCTCTTGTAGTGAAAAAGTGTATCAAAAGAGAATACAAAGATTATTAAAATACTAAAGAATTACTACAACTTAAAAGCTATGGATATATATATGATAACAATACCATACATGATCAAGGACTCAAATTTCAAATTGACTAGGTGCATTAAAAAAAAGGTAACCAAGAATAACTAACAAGATTAGAAAAAACACAAATCTTTTATGACATGTAACTCGAAAAATCTACCTTCGTACGGCCACCTAATCTGGTGTTTGCAGTAGTTAAGCAACTCGAAACCAAGAACAAAAGTGTAACTGTGACGAGTGACACATTTAGGTTAGACATTGTGTATTTGATCTTGTTGATGATTATATTGTTTTGATGGTTGTGAATGTGTGCGTTTATGTAGTGTTGATGTTTTGATAGTGTATGGACACGTAGTGGAAAGTTGCATGGGGTGGCTATTGTGACGGTGTGCCGCGTAATGAAAAGAGGTTGGGCAAGGTGATGACAAAGTTTTTGTTGCATTATCGGATTGATTTTTAGTTTTTATTTAAGTTTTTTTGTGAGTGTAGTGTTTGTCGTGACTTGGATTTTATAGGTTTTCGAGGTTCGAGAAATGGGTGTAGATTGAAGTTTTTGTCGTATGTTGTGTTATTTTGCCAGCTTGGAGGTGCAAAATTTGGGAAGAAATCATCAGATTTGTAAATTTGTTGGTACATTTCGCAATGTACGATTGGATCTAGCTACAAATGAGCTGAGGTCTTAGCCTCCGTGCGTCACGGTGGAACTTGAAACCTGTATTTTCGGCTATGCGTAATAATATATATTTTAAAGATAATTTATTTTCACTCCTTTTTTTATATATCTTAAATCGTGAATTGTTAAGAAAAAATTATACTATTGCGACGATCATTTAATTATTTTTAATAGACGGATAATTTTATATATTTTCGACATTTTTTTTTGTCACTTTTTCATATTTTTTCGTCTTTTTTTAATTGTTGAAACTTGCATTAAATATCTCATTTGCTTCAACACTTATTTAAATATTCAGATATTTAAAAATGTAACAAAATGAACGTAAATTTATGTACAAAGTTTTAATAGTTTCACCATATTTTCACTACTACAATAGCAGGTCTTTAGCGACGGATATTTTCAGTTGGAAATCTGTCGCTAACAGCAGTTTCAGTCGAAAATCCATCGCTAACAGCAGTTTTCTGACAGATTTGTGGTGGAACATGTCTGTCGCTGAATCGTGGTCGCTTATTTCTGGTCCGTCGGAATTCAGTTGGAAACAGTGAGTGACAGGAAACAACAGTATCTTTTGGAAATCCGTCGCAAATCTGTCGGAATATTTCTAGGATTAGCGACGAAATATGTTCCGTCAGAAAAATCTGTCGCTGGAAGTCCATTTTTCTAGTAGTGTTTTTAGGAAAATTTAACATTCAAAATTTTTTAATCTTATATGACACATTATATTTTAAATTGTAAATTAGTGCAGTTAATTCGTCAAAGTTTAATATAACACATAAAATCACTTTTGATCTCAGTCAATGTAATTTTTTTCACATGTGATCATAGAAATTTCAAATACAGTGTGTTATATATGGTTGAAAACTAAAGAATGCGTTTTTCATTCAAAAAGGTAAAAAAACAAGGAAAGTATTTGACTAATGCACAAATACTTATGTCAGTTTTAATACTGTTTAGTGTTCAAACTTTCATATTAGTATTAAATCGCATTTGATAGGTGATGTAGATCTCACCAACAAAAAAACGTGAAAAGGCGGAAAAAAATAACCCATCGATATTATATTAAAGTGTCTGTCTATTAAAAGATAAAAAAAGGTCGCAAACAATATAATTATTTTGAATAATGATTAAACGTCATGCATAATATATTTAAATTATCAAAAAAGCTTGTATTTTCAATTAAATAATTAGTGATTTTGTTTTTTACGGCAAATAAAATCAGTTGGTGAAACTTACCAGTGTATGTATGAAACTTTTAATCCATGTAAATGATCTATGTAGTTATCATGCGAATTTAGAATAAGATTTTATAATAAAATCTTTAAGTTTTCATTAAGGTTCTCGCACGATTTTTAATCTTAATGATGGACAGGGTTTTTCATCTGAGATGATCGTTCTGTCAAACACATTTATCAAGTATGTAAATATAAATGTCCATTGTGGTTAAACATAAATTATACAGTTTATCATTTTTAATTTGTGTTTTTGTTTTGTTAGTAAAAAATAACTTAATGTAAACAGAGGCACATTCAATGCAGAATCACTTTTTTTACAGAACTTACGACACCATTTTAAACTAAACTAGGCGAATACCCGTGCACGCACGGAAAATCCCTAGCGACCGATAATTAAGGATAAGCAATAGTGATACGTTTTTCGTGTAACGTTCATAATAAGATTGTTTGGGTCAGGAAATGGGATTGTTAAGTCTTTTGCTTGGATGGTATGTTAGGTTGGTTATGAATAATGTCAATCTGTGTGTGATTGTCTTTTCCGTTAGTATTATTTTAAGATTGTACTAATAAAAAAAATAAACATTGTAATTAAAAGCCGAGTATCCGCGTCTAGCTGCACGGTGTGTGCCTAAAAAAAAGTTCGGTTACGTCATTATGCTTTTGTCAATTTTTTTAACAAGCTGCTTTTGCCAATCAACTACAAGGAAAATAAAGCACATATATAATACTTGGAACGAAATGCTCTTATCTAAAATAACTATGTCCATTTTAGTAGTTTATATTTTTTTAATAAGTCAAATTTTATATTTCTTTTTAATAAGTCAAAATCTTTTATCCTAAAATAATTATGTCAATTTTAGTAGTTTATATTTCTTTTTTTAAGTCAAATCTCACTTTCTAATTTTAGTTTTAAAGTCAACTTTTCATATATGAATTTACGATAGATATAGAACATAGATTTACGATATATAAACATTGCAAATTATTTTATTGTTGCCATTTAAATGGAAATGACACATAAGTTAATGCGCATATCATAGCACCGGACATTCTTAGCGGCAAATAATTAAGGATATTCGATATTGTGGGAAGTGTTTCGTGTAACGTTCAAAATAGAACGTTGAAAAGATCATCTTGTAATTGCAAACGGTTGTAACATGTGAGCATTCAACTATAGCAAACTATCTACATACGGTTACTATTTTTCATTTATAACTCATGCATTTTTTATCACTACAACTATCTACCGTTATAAAATTTCATTGCTATGCACGAGTACTATCTATCTATTTTCTATTTTATATAATAAAACACACTTTTTATCGACCATCTAATAAAGTTTTTCCTAAAATAACTAATCTTATTAGCATGCGAGGTGGAAAGAGTTGACATTGTATGCATTATGTTTTAGACATTCCATAATTAAAACTGTCATTCAAATATTGTTACACTCAATTATATTGGCATAAATTTGGCAAGGATCACATACAAGGAATATTTGTTAACGATAATGAAATGGTTTTTCAAGACAATATATTTACAATGTCAACACAATCATCACTTTGACTATGTTTTTTAAACAAACCCTGTAATAACTTTAGAAAGTAACCAATTATCAACTATTCATCCCAATATGAGTATGCAAGAGATTTCCATGATTAACAATACAATATAAGGTTGCATACATGGTTTCAATAGCCATTATATAAGGTTGCATACGTCATATTCCAGTGGTGGGGCTCAAAAGCGGCTTCATCTCGGATCAATGTAGTGACGTGAAATAGAATAGATGTCAAGCTTCGCATGCATTCATGGACCAATATAATGATATCCTGATATCATGTGAAGCTGGTGGGCTACTAATCATTGAAATATGAAAATGAAGTTATGGCCAGGATGGTAACTGTTTTCTTTAGTTTCCATAGCTCGTACGTAATATGCTAAATAACCACAAGAGCATGGATAGGAGGGGGATGTACCCGTACGTAAAGCAAAGTAGGATAAAGATTTATAAGATCATCGTCATTTGACATCTGCATTTCACATACAAAATAAGAAAACAAAAAGAGTTCTAACCACAAGAGCATTTGACATTTGCATGTTACAAAGCATGGAAAACATGCTTTATAAGACGATCGGCATTAAAAAGACGAAAGAAAGAAAAACATGATTTCTAACCTCAAGAGTATGATCCACATTTGTTTCGTTTTTGATATCCTTCATTTTGTTCTTTCTTTCTGGTATACACGAAAATGGCTAATGAATGATGGATGGGTTACTAACTCATGGTTGTTTATATAGGTCTTTCTAGTGGGTAAAGAAAAAGAATTGTCAAACATTCCTTTGTTACACAAACTACATGCGTGTAATTAAGTGTAGTAGTAATTAGTTAGATCATTGCTTAAAATACCATGCGTGCATATGACTTTTCAACATTATGTGTTTTGAATTTAAAACATTAAACATTATTACATTAAACATTATTATCATAATGATGTAGTAGTAATTAGTTATAGCATTGCTTAAAATACCAACCTTACCAGACGTGTATATACTGAACATTCAACCTTACCTTGCTTAAAACATTAAACATTAGTTCCTTAAATAAAATACATTAAGTTTTCAACATTCAACCTACACGACACTAAACTTTCTCCAGGCATGCATTCAACTTTCAAACATTCCTAAATTAGATTTTTCAACTTTTCTAGTTTCCAAAATTATTAGTCAACTTAATTAAAAGGTTTTCGAAATTACATTCTTTTCTAGTTTGTTCGAAATTAAATTCTATTCTAGTTTTCTGAAATTATAATTATTAATTGAAAGGTTTCCGAAATTACATTCTTTTCTAGTTTTATAGATTTCTAGTTTTTTAGTTTTCTACTTTTCAACATTTGGGTAAATCTCCTTTATAAGGAGTATAGATTAGAATTGAGTTATATTGAATATTTCTTTTTAAATCAAAAGGGTATAATAGGAAAAAAAACATTTTTAATTTTTATTTTTTTAAATTAATTAAAAAACCGTTTTTTAAAACCCTAAGTTTTCGGATTTTTTTGTTTAATTTTTTTTTCCAGGATACAAGTTTTAACAAGAAAAAATAAGGTACATATATGTTTTTTTCTTTAATATTGTAAATTTACATACGTTTCTTGTGTACAATTATTTAGACATGAAACTTGTTTATTAATGATAATTGCATATATGTTTCTAGTGTACATTATCTTTGAAAACTTATAACAAAAAACATGAACATATACATGTAATCTCTAAATTTATAACAAAGCAAAAACATAAATACAATACACAAATTTTGATATCAAATAAAATACAATTCAAATACAACATAGATGTGCAAGAGATTAAAAAACATGTGTGCACTTTTGGAATAACATGCGTGCACGCTTCGAGAACATATATGGACGGCATCGAGAACATATATGCACGACTTCGAGAACATTTGTACACACATCTAAAAAGCATAATTGCATCTATTAATGATCTTGATTACACACCATCATTCCCATGATTCCCTGAAACAAATAGCATTGTAGTTATAACAAACCTGTAATACTTCTAAGATACAAAAAATTATAGTTAGACACAGCAGTTATAACACTAAAATGCCCAAAAGCATCAAAATATATCTCATACCTTATTATAAAGTGTTACAAGAAAGAAACACATAAATTTACTTTATTATAAAGTGTGTAACCAAAATATATACCTTACCTCGTTCTTGAAAAGAGATGTTGTAGAAGCTCAGTGGTGAGTCCCCTCTTTTTCTTAGATGGTTTCTTGGCATCAAAAGTCTTTATATCTTTTTTGTTGACTTCAAATTCCTCGTCTTCTAGAAAACGTTTTGCAAGATTACGGTTGACCTTAGGTAGTTTCTTCTTAATCCAAAGTCAGACTCGTTTATCATTAGTCAATTAAGAAAACAGCCGTAGAGATACTAACTGTAATTCGGGTGCTTCTTTCATGCTCCTCGTTGTCTCGCTTTCGTTTCTCTATATACTATTTATATACAATTAGATTAGCCGTTTCCCGTGCTTGCAAATATTATTCAATACATTTGTTTTACAAATCATTAGCAATTACCCACTGAGTGGAAACAACTCGCCAGCGGATTAAACGCCACTTAATCTGACGTTCGACGATATATTTCAGATGTACATTGATGTGATATGTACGTAAACACTGATGAGTCATAATGCAAGTTGAGTGGAGATAGGATATAGTGTGTACGTGGGATAGGCAGTTATATGTTTAGTTCCTTTATTTTAGGGATACTTTATTTCTCTTTACTAGGCTATATAAGTTAGTTATGGATGTAGGAAGAGATCATCGAATAAATAAACTGTTCCTTCCTTGTTTCTCTATTTCTTCCTCTCCACCTTTTCTGTAAACATCTTTCCCACTTATCTTTCCCACTTCTGTAACCATATCAATGGTATCAGAGCCGGTTACAGCCATGAATACCCGCCACAAAACCAACACAGAATTTCAAAATGAAGTTAACGAGACCTTGGCTAGACACGAGTCTAGTTTCAAAGAAGTTAACGCCACATTACAGACCATATTAACCGAACTCCAGGCACTACGAACATCTCGTAGTTATAACCACACCCACCCATAAATTAATCCGTTCTTCATAGGCAAAACTTTTAATTCCGCTAGTTTCGAGAGTCGTGACCCTCATAATCATCATCTTAAGTTGCAGTTTCCAAAGTTCGATGGTAAAGATCCAACGGGTTTTATTTTCAAAGCAGAACAATACTTTCATTTCCAAAATGTGGTTCTCAATCGGCAAGTTGAACTTGCATCCTTCCACTTATAAGGAATTGCTTTACAATGGTATCGATGGTTAACTAAGTTTCGCGGACCAGTTACATGGGTTGAATTCACCAAGGCGTTGATCTTGCGTTTTGGACCAACAGACTTCGAAGACCCATCTGAGGCTCTATCACGTCTTACAACAGGCTTATTAAGAGAAAGGTAGGTATATCAAACTGAAAAGGAAGTATCCAGAAAGAAAGATGAAGCGGTTAATAAGCAAAAAAAAGGAAGGAAAAAATGCAGCCTGGATCATGAGCAGGGGTAAGCAGGCTCAAATAAGCCCAAATTGAAAACGACACTCTAGGATGTTGTATTTGTACTCATATTTAGTATATTTGATGATGATAGATATTCCTTCCGTCCTATTTTTATTGTCCACGTTTTTTTTTTGATGTCCCAATTTAATTGTTCACTACTAAAAATAGATAGAGAAGTTTGATCAAGTTTACTATATTACCCTTTTTGAAATTATTATTACAAACTTTAAAGAAGACTTTAATTAATTAGCAAAAGGTAAAACTGTCATTTTGTAAAAAAGTAAGAAAGAGAAAGCAGTAATAAATGTATTTTTTTAAACCGTGTGTTTTTTTGTCCGGAGACAAGAATTTTAAGACGGAGAGAGTATATTGTTGTTAAGAACTATATAAAATACAAAGACTCGATGGTGTTTGTTTTGTTCATATACCTTTGTTAAGTTCTTTTCTGGTACTAGATGTTGAAGAATATATATATGTTTTGTCACTAACTGTATGAAGATATGTATGTAAAGGTTAAAAAACATAATAATAAGGGTATAATGAACATTTTATATTTAAAGTATAATTGATACGACCCTTGCGGATAGTATCGGGATAGTAGCACCTATTCAAGCGTGATGCGAGCTCCTAAGAAGAAAAGAGAGAAAACACAGATGTTTATTTATTTGACCAAAACTTACTGATTTCATTCATGTGAAGTCTTTAAATACTAACAACCAGATAACTCTAAACAAACACAAATACTTATCCTACTACGACACAAACACGTTCCTAACAATTATCCTAAACACCAATACTTATCCGATTGTTGAACAAAGATCCCAAAGGTGTTACTGTTGATGTTAATTCATCCTTATCCCACCCTCCTGGGTTCACCCCGGAGGGTTCTAAGCAGGAGAATGATCACATTGTTGTTCCGGAGGAGGAGAATGTCACTTATTATGTACCCGACAAGGAGAATTTATCACATGTTCATCCAAATTTTATGCAAAAAGCTCAGGTAGTTTCTGATAACGAATCCAACAGTGGAACACATACTTTTAATCACTCACATAAGGCACCTTCTGGTGGTTCAATCTTGGAAATTCTTGATGGTATGATCCGTGTTGGGCAATCTATGGGCTATAAAATGGATGGGTGTACGAAAGACATTGAACGGATCATTGGTATGCAAGGAGCTGATGCCGTTCCCAAATGAAGATTCTCTCTTTAAATATCCAAGGTCTTGGTCACAAGACTAAAAAGGAGTGGGTTAAGGAGTTAAACACTAAACATAATATCAATTTCTTAGCATTACAAGAGACGAAGTTGGATCGTATTTCTCACATGGATGTTAAATTTTTATGGGGCAACTCCAACTATCAGTTTGTTTTAGCGAGTCGGTTGAAAACTCGGGTGGTATTCTATGTGTTTGGGAGGCGAATGTGTTTCATAAAGACTTTGTCTTAGTTTCTGATAATTTCATTGCCCTTTATGGGACTTGGATTCCTACTAAGTCCAAGGTTCTCATGATAGTGATATATGCTCCCCAATCTCCTGCTCTTAAACGGGTTCTTTGGGATTACATTTCGTCCTTGATTTCACGTTGGAATGGTGAGACTGTAATTATGGGAGACTTTAACGAAGTTCGCTCGGTTGATGAAAGACTCGGATCTATGTTTAATCATTCCAGCACGAGAGTTTTTAACAACTTTATCTCGTCATCGGGTCTTGTGGAGGTTAAGATGGAAGGTTATTCCTTTACGTGGTCTCTTTCATCCGGGAAAAAAATGAGTAAATTGGATCGGTTTCTCGTCTCGGAAGGTATCCTCCTGTTATTCCCTTCTATCACGGCGATATGTCTTGATCGTCATCTTTCGGATCACCGGCCCATTATTCTTAATGAGATTCGGACTGACTATGGTCCGGTTCCATTCCGGACGTATCATTCTTGGTTTTTTGATTGCTGGCTTTGACACCATGGTGGAAAATGCATGGAACTCTTTTTCCCATTCGGACTCTAATAGTCTGATTAGATTCAAGAAAAAGCTTCAAGATTTGAAGAAGATTATCCGTACCTAGATTAAAGATAAGAAGTCTCATCATAATGGTGTTCTTAATACTATTAAAGAAGATTTGATTCGTATTGATAAAAATCTGGATAGTGGGGTTTGTTCTGATGAGACTTTATCAAATAGGAGGGATTTAATGCATAGACTTCATGTTCTTAAACAGTTGGAAGTAAATGATTTTGCTCAGAAAGCTAAAATTAAATGGGCTGTAAAAGGCGATGAAAATACGAAGTTCTTCCATGGAATTATTAACAAGAGACGTTCGCAATTGTCTATTCGTGGTCTCTTTGTAAATGAATAAAATAACTTTAGCTTGCCTTCTACTAAATGGAAGAGGCTATATATAGTACTTACAATATACCGGGTATTTGTACTCGACTTAAAACCAAAAAACGTACTATTAACTATTAAACTACGAGCTATAGTAAACAGTAAAATACACGGGGTGACCGAGTGTTTTTCTAATATCTAACAATCTCCCCCTAAGGGAGGTCACCCTGAAAATACCAAACTTTAACACTTCAGTCTATTAGCTTCGTAGACAGTGATCTCTTGTACATTTTTTGGCCTTTTTTTTTTTCTTAGGATAGAAATCTTTTTGATTCATCTTTTCGCTTGTCTTTGACTGTGATCTTGAGCTTTCTTGAGATCATGGCCAACTTATCTTACATCATCTTGTAATGATCGCCATTCTTGTGCATGTGAATAGAATACATACCTCCGAGATTGGGATAGCGCTTTGACACCTTTATGAGGTTCTTTCATAACATCATTAACAAGTGTAGGTTCGTGTCTGAGCATTCAATTTTTACTTGGACTCTCAGGTACTTGGGAATTTCCATTTCCATAGCATCTTGTTATATAATCGCACAAGTCACCTACCTAGAGCTTGTTTGATGTTGGCTCTAGCAGGATTTCCATCTTCATTGTGAAAAACTATCGTTTCACTCGGATGTTCTGGCAATATCACAAGGATAATGCGTAGGACTCTTAGGATAGACTTGTTTCCACAGTGTGTGAAAGACAAGAGAATTGGATATGTGTCCTAACGAGATTAATTGACGATCTCTTGGCTCTAGACTCAATAGTGCGTTTTGGTTTTAGTAATCGGAGGCTGGAGCAGACTGCCACCTGTTCAATATCAACTAACTCGGAGTGAGAAAGTCAATAGATAACGTGTTTAGTCTCCGTGAGAAATGAAACAGAAATCTTTTGAAAGATTCTGAGTGGCTAGGGAGGGTTGTGCATTGCATCACTGGGTCCATGATGTCGATCTTCAATGTCAGCAATCATCTTAGTGATTCTGGCAGCATATGAATTGACCCGGTTTCTGCCTAAGTGAATGGAGGGCTTCTTTCTTTACACCCTTTATCTTTACAATTCTTTTTAATTCTTCAACCCCTTCAGTGCTTACCGAGACTTCATGACTAGAACCTTGTTGGGTTTATTCCAGTACTAGCTCCATCTCAGTCGGCACTTTTCCCTTATTCTCACTTTTACTCCTTTTTCATGTCATACCTAAGGACTTCTACACTAACTAGTGGATTGTCCCTGGGTAGATCCCTCCGGTTATGGCTGGATCATTGGGAATAGTACCTAACCTTACCAACCTTATAACTCCAATTAAGTAAAATGCATGGTCGGTCTTTTGGTACAGTTCTCCTTTCCATAAAACCAATTGAAAATTCAATTAAGGTACTTACGATATAAATATCAAAGCGTTTAGTACCTCGATTGTTTTTGACATTTTTCAGAAACGCTCCCCCTCAAAATGTGCTTCGGTATTCGAAATTGTTTAGCACGTTTGGGCGGAGTATATGAGTCCTCATAATCACTGTTCTTTATTATACACATATTTTAATCACATTTTCTCCCCTTATCAAAAATTTTAAACCCTTTGACATTTTGGATATCAATTGATTTAAATATGTTATAAAATTTGGGAGAAAAGTGTGGCCTTAATTCGCAAGACGTGTATGAAACATATAACTGCTCCCCCTCAATCGTTGAGGGATATCAATTACTCCTACACTTAATCATCAAGAGATTAACTAGCTACTAATGTACAAGGTATATTATTCACAATAAGAAATAAGATTGACCTTTTGATTGTAATGACGATGTCGTCACGTTGTTCTGTTGATCAGTCCGTGTGAAGACTAGTCTTGTCTGTCTTGGGCAGATGGTTGAGCTTTTCTTGAATATTGAGAAGGAACAGATCTTCAAAATCATTTGGATGAAGATTTTTGAAATCCTTTTCCGAGATCTTGTATTCTTGGTAATCAGCTCGGCGAAGAATTATCTCTCTTAGGTAGTTGTATCCATATTTTTCAAACACTTTGACACTGATCACACTGAGAATTCGCATCTGCGATCTGACTGCTTCACGATCAGAGGACTCACTGTGTTTGTTGATATAGAATTCCTTCCTCCTAAACCACCAGTGAGTGATGCCATAGACCGCACTGATGTCATATTCGCGTTCACTCTCAACCCACAACGATGGAACTAATTCTTCAAGGCCAAAGTCTAGGTAACGAGCGGCTTTGAGCTTGGATATGGATAAGGCAATTTTTCGCTCTTTGTCACCTGTCAGCAGATAATCCAGATCCTTATTGAAGAAGAATTGTGGTTGAATAGTTACCTGACCTGGTGGTCCTCCTAAGGGCAGTGGTTCATATATATTTCTCAGAATTTGATGACCCTCAGGATTACTCAAATCAACTTTATTTGTCAGCAGCTTATGGCATTCATCCATCTGATATTGAAGAAAGACACTGTTCTTGTGAAAGGCTTTAACAAGGTTGAAAGCTGGTCCTTCTAAATCAGCTTTGCAGAGCTTCTTCTTTCCTGTTCGTCTGCAGAACCATTTGATGAACGACCCAATATCATACGTCTTCCTTTGAAGCTTGTTTTCCTCCGGAACTTTAAATGTTGTGGCGTATGCATTTGCCCAGTTATGTTCTGGTTCCGGGAAATCATTTGGGGGAATGGTCCATTCTGGTTCAGGTGTAGCAGGTCTCTCGCTTTCTGGAATCGGCTTAAACCACGTAGTGGTCGACACCTTGGGAATGTGAGCGTTGTCAGTGTCCTCCATATCTGAGACATTCCCTTCATCCTGCTTTGAAATGTCATCTGAAGATTGTTCAGAATGTTCTGATTCGGGATCAGATCTGTGCATCGAAGAGTCAGCACCAGCATCTCTTGTGTCAGTGATCTGCCATCCGGTTGAGGAGAGAGCTGGATGTTGTTTGGTAGCAGATGCACCAGACTCCCTTGGTTTCTTTGAACTTCGGTCATCATCTTTCGGAGGAGGTTGAGCTGACCCCGAAGCGGCAGAATCCGATCTTCTTCTCTTTGTTGACCTACCCTGGTTTGATCCAGCTGAAGGGCCTTCATCATCATCATCGCCTTCATCATCATCATCGCCTTCATCATCATCACTATCATGCTTTCTCTTGTGATCTTTAACCTTGTCTTTAACCTCCTTATCCATGGCATCTTCATCTGCTATTAAAGCTTCCATAAGAGCATGGTATAGATGGTAGTTGGTAAGATTTCTGTTAGCAGACTTGTTCTTGTTCATGTGTCTGAAGAGAGCACTCTTTAGATCAAATTCTTCAAGATCAACTTTATCAGTTGACTTGATGGAGTAAGTTGAATCTTGTTTCTCCTCATCTTGTTCCTTTTTGGCTTTGATAATCTCCTTCGGACTCTTTTCAGATTCTTGATTCTTGACAGACTCTGGGCCAGGCAACACAGAGTATTTCTTGATTAAATCTGCAGTGTGTCGTTCAAGAACCTTAAGGAGAGCATCATCAAGTTTTGTTCCTAGATAATTATCAACAGCCGTAGGAACTTGGGATCTAATTGAAGCCAAAACATCAGCAGAGTGATCAGTCTTCTTTACTTCAGACATCTCTTGTTCCAATCTTGCCACTCTTAGCTGAAGGGCGATGAATGGAGTGATTTCAGGGAGAGATGTGGTGATTGTTGTAGCTTCAGTGTTGATTGGTGGAGGAGTGACCAGTAATGACGGCATAGAAGATGAGATCTCTGTGAAGGGAGGAATCACTGGAGGAGTTGAAGTTACTGTCTGATGACTTGGATCAGGAAAGGTGGAGTCAGACTCCTCTCTAACTTTAGATTTCTCCTGATCATCTTCGGTTGGTTTGTCATGAAGAAATTGATCCCCAAAGTTAACAGAGTCATCGAGATTCTTCATGGAAGACATAGAACCAGAATGACTTTCTGGTTTATCATCGATGACACGTTCGTCTGCAATGAGCTTTAGGTTTTCATGAACCTTTGGGTAAGCTGTAGCGAGGAATTCATCATCCATGTGCTCAGGGTTTGGTCCAGCAAGAGACACATGCAAGTTTCCAGAGTCTGATCCAGTCTGGTCTTCTTTCATGGGCTCAGGGTCTGGTCCAGCCAGAGCCTCATGATCCTTTTCAGGGACTGATACAGGAATGCTTACTCCTGATGTTACGGTAGACGAGTCTACTTCACCTTGACCTTTGTCACTTTGAGGAGCAGCGGTTTCTGTTTCACTTTCTGTTCTTTCTGAATCAGATGTGGATGAAGATTCATGGATCACTTTCTCTGATGTGTCATCTTCAGGTTGAGAAGAGGGTCCAGTTGTCGAATCAGGAGGAGTTTGATCACGCCTAACAATCATAAACTGATCAGTAGTTCTTTTCTTCTTTGACAGATCAATCAGGGAATGAGCCACTTGTTCTTCGGTTACAACGGCCTTTCCCTTGCCCACTACTTCATGCAGTTTGGAAGTTGTTTCTGATACTGGTTCCCTGATCGTTACTCCTCCAACTGGTGCCCGACCTTGTGGCAGAAAGGCTGGATCCAAGCTAAGCTTAATAGCTCGTTCCAAGTCAGCATCATCACCTTCTCCTTCTCCCTTTTCTTGAGGTGTTTCCAAACTCAACTTCTTAGCCAGTTCAAGATCAGGATCATCATCTTCTCTTTGAGGAATAGATTCTTGTTGAGCTTCATCTTCTTCGTCAACAAGTTGGAAAGCAGGCTTTCCCTTTCTAACTTTCTGAGGAAGCTTACGCTTGGAAGGTTTCTTGGACGGAGGAGGAGCTGGCTTGGTTTGTTTGACTGGTGTGGAGGTTGTCGGCTTTTTGGGTGTAGCACGCTGTGTTGCAGGTTGCACGCTTGCACTTCCTTGAGGGGTTTTCTTTGTATTCTCAGCAACCATTTTCACATACGTGGGATAATAAGAGGATTGTCGAATGGCTTCTGTTATCAAGGGATCGGGAATTGCCATTCCAAAAACTTCTACTGACTCACCTTTAGGGACAAACTTGAGATTTCCTAAGACATAATCATCTCCAGTGTGATGAACAGCAGAATCAGGACGTCGATGGATGTTATTATTACTTGCCAAGTAATAGATTATCACTTTGGAAAACCGTCCATACGGGATGAGGAGAGGAGTTACTTTCTTCTTTGGGTTCTTCAGACTGGCTTTGTGGCTTGCTTTGTGTGAGAAAAATGTCTGGATCCCTTGAATAAACTCTTCCCATATCAGCTCTGCATGATCAATATTAGTTTGAGTGACGATTCCCCACAGCATTTGCAGAACTGGGTGTCTGGGTTTGTCACTGCCAGAAGTCTTTCCTGTCAAGCACTGGTTGAGCAAGCATAGAATGGCCCTCCAAGGTTGATACACATAATTCGTTCGTATACTGGAGACAAGTTCTACAGGTTCAGGATATCCCAGCTCATTTACAAAATCAATCACCGTGTCACCAGACGGAGGTAACTCAAATGGGTGAGCTGGGTTGACAGGAGTAATCGCTAATGCCTTTCTGAGAAGATCAGCACTTAGATCGAACCATTGTTCATCAAGTTGACAACTATAAATCCCAGTCTTCTCGTTATATGACATTGTCTTCCAGAACTGTTGCAGGTAGATAGCAGGAACATTTGCTGAGGCAGTGAATGCTTGGAAGAAGTTGGTGTTACTCAGGATGTCCACGGATATCTGAAAGATGGGGTTCTTTTGAATCTTTTGTGCGTTGAAGAGAAGGTTGCTTTTCCCGATTGTTAACCACTGAGAGCGAGGTACGATCTGCTCATCTGTTCTTGTAGGAGGTTGAGCGGGAACATTTTGTTCTGCCATCGTATTCTGCAAAAGAGCATTTAACAAAGAAGACAAACATTGCAGAGAAACGAAGTTAGAGAGAACGTTAGCATTGATAACAGTCATGTAACTGCACGATTGATTAAAACAGTTGTAGCTCTGGTTTGATTAAAATCTACTAATTATCCAACAGGATCAATTACTTGTTAACTAAGCCCGGATGGGGTTTAGAAAAGCAACTGGGTCATTTGAATGGGCCTTGATGGATTATTGGGCTCAAATGGGTCAAAATATGAAATTTAGCCCAAACCGCCGCTAAGCAGAATGCCAACTCGCCGTTAGGAGAATTGAGCAAACCGCCGCGAAAATATAAGATATTCGACCAAACCACCGAGAGATGGCGGTTTACCTGTTGGATTAAAATAATAGAAAAATTATGGCAACCCGCTGTTTAGACAACCCGCTGTTAGACAACTCGCCGTTTAGGCAACTCGCTGTTGTCAACCCGCCGTATGACAACTCGCTGTTGTCACACCGCCGTTTAAGCAACCCGCTGTTGTCAACCCGCCGTATGACAACCCGCTGTTGGCAACCCGCCGTATGACAACCCGCTGTTGGCAACCCGCCATATGACAACCCGCTGTTTTGGGTAACCTGCTGTTTTGGGCAACCCGCTGGTATGTCAACCCGCCGTTAAAGCATCCAGCGGGTTGAGTAATTTATTAATAAATAATAATAATAAAAATTAACCAACTAGCCGTTAAGAAAAACACGCAACTCGCCATTCGGGCCGGTTTCTTAAAAATCAAACCCCGCACCTCCTTTTTCAACCCTGATCACATCCTAAGGCCTTGCTAGGTTATAGATACATAATCCTACCATTCTTTTCATGAAACACACGTATATCTACCCTTTAAAAAGCAACCCGCCGGTAAGAATCAAGGCAAGACTTTTATTAGTGTTTGGGAAATGAATCCATACATCAAACCTTATTCATATAAACCTTATGAACAATTCCCAGCATCTAACACACACTTTACAACACTACATTGGTTTTCTTATGTAAACCGACCCTAAGTCTATTTTTCTACATTATTTAATGTGTTTTAGATCAATTCCATTGATATACACACATAATAAATGATATAGATTAAGGATCTATGATTACCTTTGCGAAACACCCTCGAAATCAGCGATTTGAGAAGTTGTTCTTGGTGGCGAGTTGCGTGAATGTGTGTGTGTGTGTGTGTTTTTTTCTTTGACCGGTTTTTGTAACTTTTGACCAAATGGCAACTCGCCGCCCTTTTAAACTCCTAAGTTACATACTTGGCAGAATTGGTCCCTTTGGTTTCCATCTTCTTTTATTTCTTGTTTTAAGTATTTCTAAGGCATTTCTCAGATTAGGCAATTGGCCAACTTAGTCCCTATTGGTTAATAAGGCTAGGAAACAAAGAGCAAATGTTTTTTACACCCTAAAC
>BQNB010037197.1:24958-49611 GCA_026074375.1 Tanacetum coccineum | reverse complement strand
GCCATTATGTTGTTGTGCATTTGACTGTCAGTTGTGGAAGTTGCAATTGGAGTTGTCATGATGAATGATTGAAGAATTATGAAGTGAGAAGGATTGGTAGGATCTTAAGCAGGTAAAGTGATTGTTGTTGTGGAGTGAGTACAATTGATGTTCACGGGATTTTACAAATCTTGGATTTAAACCGAGAAAAGAATCGTATCTTTCGCGGGATTTTACAAAATCAAGAAAAAACCGTAAAACAAAAATGACAAGATCGGTTTGTGAAAGAAAAAAAACTAGTTCAGTTCTTATGTAAATCACCTAGTTCGGTTCATGCTTGTTCGGTTGTTGATTCGGTTGTTAAATAATTGACTAGTTTTGTTTAGCTAGTTCGGTTCACAGCAAGATCAACTAGTTCGGTCCTCTGGTTCGGTTGTCTCGTTCGGTCCCAAAGGAGAATACTAGTTCGATTGTCCTTTTTTGGTCCTAAAAGGAAAGCTAGTTTGATGATTGCTTGTTCGGTTCGATGGTTCGGTTGTTAAAGAATTTACTCGTTCGATCCTCTGGTTCGATTGTCTTGTTCGATCCAAACACATGCCACTCGTTCGGTCCTCGAAGGATGAGAATCGTTCGATCCTCAAAGAAAACAACTCGTTCGGTCCAAGCTAAAATCACTCGTTCGATCCTTGAAGAAGTAAACTCGATCGGTCTTTGAAGGAAAACACTCGATCGGTCCTAGCAAGAAGAAACTCGTTCGATTCTAATAGCAGTCACTCGTTCGGTCCAAACAAGTATGTTGCTCGTTCGATCCAAACAAGTACTTTGGACGTTTTTATCTTCATTTGAACTTGCGTATGTCTTAGCAACGCATGAAAGAACCACGAAGACACGCTATTAAGCCAAGGAACAAAAATCGAACCAATAAGCTTATAAAGCCGAAACTCTAAAAAAAAACACTAAACCCACCCGAGGCGAATGATACCAAATGTCAGAACCCAAAATATCACTTTCACTTCATTATTGAAACAAGAAAATAGATAAGAGAAAATATGAAGAATTTTAGAGAGAAGTTAGAGAGAGAAAGGTAGAGAAAAAAGAGTTGGTTGAATTCAAGCAAATGTGAAAAATACAAATGAGAATCAACAAGAATCAACACCATTTTCCATAGTGGAAAATGGTATAAATACCCTACACAACTACATGGGGTGTGTGGGCTTTTACTTGGGCCGGGCTCGGGATTGACTTGGGCTTTAGCCCGATACACATACAATATTAGCTTACATTTACGAGCCCGTTTACCCTTCTAGCCTATTACAACGTATAATTAATTAAGTGACCGAGACCTAATATAATGAACGAACTTCCATTGTTCGACTTAATATTTTGAGGCTAACAACTAGACTCAGAAACTCCTTGTTTACCTGCAAAGTCATTAGAAAATGTTCCTGCAACCACTGGTACATAATTCATTGATACAAATGCATTACATTTTCTGAAGGATCAAGGGTGGGCACAATAATACCGAGCTTCATTTGGCAACACAACGTAAGGATGTTATGGTAGTTAAGAGGATTCTTGGTGAAATTAATGAGCATTGGCAGAGATTATGGCATCGATCATTAATGATATGGATGAGTTAGGGTTCCATTTGCATTATTACCAAAAAGTTATGATAAATATATATATTATCTAAAGGGGTATCCAAGCTAGAAATTTTCTTATTAGCGGCATATGAAACATATGTCTGATATTAAACTTCTATTTACAGGTTGTAAATAGGGTACATTTAACTGATATTAAACATCTAGACTTGAACCCACAGATAGAGTAGAGGTGTACTTCAAATCACTAGATGAAGATCCATCGGTTCGAGCCCTTATTTTAAAATACTAGGTGATTCCTTAATAGTTGCTTTGCTTTCTGTTTATCTGTAATGGGTTAAACACTTCAAACAGTTATGATAGAAAGGTTTTTTAAAAGTTTAAATTGGTTAAACACTTTTTGATTTGTTGTTTGGTTATTCAGTATGTACATGTACTTTTTTAATAGAATATTTATTTATTCATGTCGTGTCTCACTTCTATATGCATTGTTGTCATATTGGATTTTAGGCCGGAACCAAGTGTTTTTTTCAGTTGGGCATTGTCGTATTCACTTTGTTAGGTGATGCCTCTGTGGTTTGTAAAAAGATTTGTGTTTTGCTAAATTAACATTTTTATAATATAAGTAGGATGGGATAAATGAGTAAATAGTTTGAATTGTTAGATTTAAGTTAGGAACTATATAGCATATCATTATTAGTATATACATCATATTTGATTTCATTATAAACATTGGAAAATGACGGATTTTTCCTCTTATTTTGTGGCTTGTTGCAGCCCTCTTATGGGTGAGAACTTGGGTTGTTTAAATGTAGAGGAACTCAAACAGTTAGAGACAACGCTTGAAAGAGGGATCTGAAAGATCACGTCCAAGAAGGTACGACAATTGCTATGTATGCATTCTTTATATTGTTAACTTTCATTATTTTTAGTTTTTACATGTTTTGTTTATTTAACTTTCAACATAATGATATGATACCTGCTGAAACCGAAATTTACAGAAAAGGGTCATTATCTTAAGTGTTAACCATTTTTCTTTCTCGAATGTTGCATTTCTTATCTGATCTTGGTTTTTTCATTGGTTATAACAGGAATTCAAGCTGGAACCTTGCAATGCATCCCAATGTTCAAAGGTACACGTAAGTTCTCCTCGGGAAAACACAAATATGCATTTATAAACATGAGAGTATATTAAAAACTGCTAATCCGTGAACGAATATGTGGTCAGCTTATGAGCTTTCAAAAACTTTAAGTCCAGAAACAAGCAAAGTAAGTTAATCCAAACACTCCTTAAGACTTCTTTGTTATTGTAAGGCTTGCAGGTACCTAACTCGTATAAACAACACATTTATCTCCGTGCATACACATACCTTAATCGATCCATTTATATGGAAATGGGTCAAACTGATTCTTAGCTACTTAGCCTATATATACTTAAATATATATTCTAAATACCCAATAACAATAATAGTATAAGATAAGTATTCCGTGAGGATTCTAGAAGATTACTTTTATCCAAAGTAAAATTACAAACCTTCCCGAGTCGTATCCCGACGAGGTACGAATTGAAAATCGAGGTTAAGTTCGTGATCGCGTGATTGAATATTTTAAGATTTTGATTTGGTTTCCTATTTCTAACAAATATAATGTAAAAACAAGCAAACACAATCAACAATTATAGCAATTTCAAAATAAGCAAAAAAACAATAACGGGATTCTAAAAACGCACTCTAAAAACCTAATTTATCAAATTTAAGCCCTACAAATGCAAATTTAATTTTAATAAATCCTAAATGACTTAAAATAATTTCCAGAAAAAGAATTATATTTTTTTTATTTTTATTTTTTTTATTTTTATTTTTTTTATTATGAATTAAAAACTAATTTAACCTAAAAATTATTAAACTAATTTATAAAAATCTGGAAAAATTACTAAAAATACTTAAGGTAATTATAATCCTAGGAAAAATAAAATGATCCACACAGCTTATCTTAATAAGCTGGAAATAAGCCCAAAAGGGCTGAAAAGCAAATCTGGCAAAAAATGGGTAAATGATTAAATGGTGCAAGTTAAAACAGAAAAGTCCCAAGGGCGCTAATGGTAATGAGTGTGTGTGTGTAGAGGCATTGGTTAAGAAAGGGGGGGTCACAGGTTCGACCCCTGCGGCTTCCCTTTTTGAAAATTATTTTTTTTTATTTTCTTTTTAAAAAAGCTCAAGTTAAAACTAAATTAAGCAACTTTAATAAAAGCACTTTTTCTGAAAACTACAATAAGCTAGGAAAAGCTTAAAACAAAGCTGAAAGTTTTAAAAAGAAAGACTAATGAACCATTTGCTTAACAGTTTGGATTTTTGACTTAATAAGCAAATAAGAAAAGTAATTAAGCTGAAACAAACTTAAAGCTAGACCTAATAAGCTCTTATGAAAAGAAATCAACAAACAATTTGAGCTCAAAAGCTTTCAGAAGCTAACATGAAAGTGGCTTAAAAAGACAGTTTTTCATAAAGAATGGCCAAATTTTAAGCTTTATTTAAGACAAAATAAGCACTACTAATAAGGTAAAAACTCAAAACAGTTTAACTTTGATATCCAAAGAACTTATTTAAGCTAGAAAAGGGGAAATTGTTTTAGAAAATAAGCTAGAAAAAGGAATTTAAAAATGACAGACTACTAACTATTTTTTTTGGCTTTTTGGTTTTTTAAAGAACAAACTAAGCTACTGCAGGCTTAAATTTAAGCTACTATAAGCTAATGTGAAAACTTAAAAAGCTAAAACAGATTAAGTTTGATGTCTAAAGAGCTTATACTAACAATATCAGACCTTGAATAAAGCTTATTCTAACCTAAATTTGCTAATGAAAACAGGCTTTTGGAACTTTAGAAATTAGACTTAAAAACTATGACATATTATGACTTAGAACTAAGGACAATTGCACAACTTAACTAACTTAATTCTACTGCATCTTTAACCAAAAAACAAGCATAAAATTGACACAAAATGGCACCTAAATAAGATCTAATCAAATAAGTTGTTTGATTCTTAAATTGGCTAGGCAGACTTGAGATTTAGATTAAGCATACTACAAAACTTAACATTAGCTATTTAAAACTTATGAAAACTAGTTTTTAGACTATATTAAGGCTTATTAAAACTAATTTGAGTGCCAAAGGACAATTTGAACACAATTTGACCCATTTTGAACCTTATCCCAAACACTCCTTTAGATTTTTGAAAAATCTTTTTAATACTAAATAAGACTAAAAACTTATAAAATTATGAAACAAACTTATTAATATGACTTAATAGATGACATAAAAGCTGACTACTCAGATTAATAAGCATATATCCAACAAACTTATGCTTATTGGATTTTAGACAGATTTTTGACTCAAAGCACAAATTACTTCTAAATAATAATATAAGCACTAAAACTAATAGATCTAACACAAATAAGCTCAAATTAAACAATTAAAAGTAGATTAAGCTATCAATAAGCAGTAAAACAAGCAAATGCAAATAATAAGCTAAAATAGGAATAGAACATACCTTGATCCTAGCTCAAACAAGGATCAAATATTGCTCATAAGAGCTTAGATCTACAAGCAGCTTAAGTTATAAGCTCTGAATAAGCCCCATAAGCCCTTCCAGGTCTGGCTTATCTTCCAAATGTCTTATTCAAGTGATTTTGGTGAATTTTAATAACTGCTTATTCAGTTAAGCTATAGGCTAACTTAATTGAATAAGTATTAGCTTTCCTAGTAAATAGAGCTTATTGAGCTTATTTAAGTGATTTCCAAAAACATTTTGTTAGGAATTATTGTAAACAGACTTAAGTCTGGTAGTTATAGAGTTAAGTCTGGTAGACATAGTTAAGTCTGCCAGTACTAAGTTAAGTCTGGCAGTGCTATAGTTAGTACTGGCCTTGTCTAGTTAAGTATGTTTATGTAACAGAATAGTTATAATAGTTATCTTAGAGATATCTTAGGATATATCTTAGGAAAGGATATGCATTATCCTTTTACATGTTTGTAAAGCCCATTAGGGTTTCCTTTGTGTATAAAAGGAACCCTACGGCACAATGTTTAGTATGAGATTGAAATAGTATTCTAATAGAAATTAATAGCAAATATCAAAGTTTTACATTGTGTTCTTCTTAGTACTTGTGTTAAGATTCCGCATTAGCACATAGTATTCATAGTCAGTGTCTCTCATATAGTTGATTTGGATTTATTCAAGTTAGCTATTGTCTGTTCGTTGGGAAAAAGATAGGGGAAAGGTAAAAGGGACGATAAACAGTAATTATGATTTTGGGGCGTTGTCCCGTTCTTTTACACGTTTGACTTGGGCTAGGTATAATGTTTGGGCTTGGGTTATTATTTTGGGCCGGGAATGGTTTTATAAGAAAAAGAGTTAACGGATGTTAAGGTTATAAAGGGGTTGTTAGGTTTAGGACTAACGGTGTAATACTATAAGGACTAATGGTGTAAGTATCTAGGGACTAACGGTGTAAGTATCCAGGGACTAACGATGCAATTGTTTTAGGGTTTCTTTTAGGTTAAAAGTTTAATGGGATTGGATTTGGTTAAGACTCAAGATAAATTCGCCTTCGGCTTCGATTTCTTATACTCTTTTCATTCCCGTGCTCGGTTTTGTCCGTTTTGCTTCGTTTTTGTTCTTTTGTGGAATATCCGTCACCTGCAAGACACAATTTACAATACAAACGAATACAATGCATTTTTCTGTATTTATTGGTCATTATTGGTCTTTTTAGCTCGTTTTATTAGGTAAAAGGTATGTGTATTTAAGCACATACCAAAAATCCCCCATACTAAGCTATTGTCGTGTCCTCACGCAATGTCATAAATACAAACTTAGAAAACTAAAAAGTTTCAACCCCCTTAAACTAATTACCTCGAAAAGTAGCTAAGTGTTTATCTAATGGGATTAAGAAATCACTAGTTTTGAAAAGCCCCTCGTTTTCCTGTTTTTATGCATTTATTATTATTCATACATATCATAATTTCACAGAACAAGAAACACTAAAAGGATAAATTCATCGTCCTTGATTTTTCACCTGCCCCAAACCAAGCTTAAAAATGAAATCATTGTTAAATACAAGTTAAGATGCTAACACTACTCATAAATGCTAATTGTGAATGCATAGCTACTTTCCGCTCCCTTATTCCTAAATCTCTAAAGATTATATTATTATTGGTGACAAATAAATTAATGTCTTATTCAGATAAAGTAAAACCCGGTTTAGACCATAATTAGTTTGAAATCCTTTCCTAAAGAGACGATATGGTGAGAATAAGGTCCACATTAAGGTTCTAATTTCGCATGATTTAAGGTTATCTTTTTTAGATAACCTCGGAGTCGAAATTTGGCTTTATTATTATTATTATTGCAACATTATTAAGCCTCGGTCCTTTAAACAACTGCCACATCGGTATGCGAGTCGACCATGGTCCAGGAGTCTTATTTGGACCTCGGTAATCCTCAACCTTTTTGAAGGCTGCAACATCGGTTGTGAGCCGGCAAGATGCAACAAACTTTTATCAGTCTCAGATTATTATTCTTACTATGGGCCTTCTTTTGAAGACTGCCACATCGGTTGTGAGCCGGCAAGAGGCAGTAAACTTTTATCAGCCCACAGTTTTTATTATTAATATTATTACCTCCACCCTTTAAACGACTACCACATCGATTGTGAGCCGGCAAGAGGTAGTGGTCTTATTTCGGCTTCGGTTTATTATTACATTATTATTATTATTATGAGCCAAATTTCAAGTCCTGTGGTCTTTTAACTACCTAGACAATGGTAGCGAAGCCGTCAGGAATCAGTAGCCTATTTCCCTATAACACTGACAATACCTCGATGTGTACCTTACTTTCACCAGAAGGAATCTCTACGAAGTGATTTAAACTAAGAATCGCAAAAACCTAAAGTAACTTTATTTATTCAACAATTATATAATGTTTATTAAGTTGGTGGGAGCAAAAAGGCACAATTAAACTCTATAAGCTCTTAAGATTTCCAACTAATCCTTGCTTAGCATCAAAACTTATATAAAACTCTATCATTTCTCATTCTTCACAAATTTAAAATCTTATAAAGATCCGCGAATGCTTAGTATAATAAAACAAGCTTAGCATATTTAAAGTCTATCAGAAAACATGCAAAACTCCCTTAAACTCCTGTTCTCTTTTTTCCAAGCTATATTATCCGCGTTTAATTCAAAGCTTCTTGTATAAAAGACTAGCAAAAGCTTAAATTTATATAAGTTAAGGGGCAAGCTAAAGCGCAACATGCTCGATCAAGTCAAAATTTATTCCTTAAAAGGACAAAACATCATGTCAAAACACTTATTCTATTTTTGAAAATTTTTAATTTTGGCATAATTTTGCTATTTTTGGTGGAAAAACGGGGTTACGTAAAGACAAGGCAAATGCAAGTAAGATCAAATCAGAAGATCACCCCCATACTAGAACTACACATTGTTCTCAATGTGAGACTGTCACCCCCATACTAATTTCAAGGCATAATCCAAATATTAAGGGGTCTCTACGCAAATCTAAAGCCGTTTATTAATTATGCTAATAGATAAACGTAAATCAATAAGATCTAGGATATCGGATTCCCATATATAAGCATGTGAAGGATTGAAGATCGAGTGGACGATGGACAAAACCACGAGCACGAGAGTCTTCAAAATCCGAGGCAATCCTGGACACAAAACACAAAACACAAAACATGAGAAAGGAAGAGGCGAGCCTCCTCACATCACACTTATTCATTAATACACTAATACTAAGGATAAGCATGGGTTTCCACCCACGAAGCGCTTGTTTTTGTTAACCGAGTCACGAGCCTGACTCGACCTCGAATTTAGTAGTCCATGGGGAAAATTTAGAGATCCGAGACAACCATCGGTGGTATGTCCCCTCCAAAATAATGCTTAAGTCTAAGACCATCACCTTGAAATTTGGTCCGTCATTTTGAGATAACTCGATGGTTCCATAAGGGAAAACTTGAGCAACGGTGAACGGTCCGGTCCAACGGGTTTTGAGCTTGCCTGAGAAAATCTTTAATCGAGAATTAAAGAGAAGAACTCGATCACCAATGTTGAAAACGCGGTTTTTAATTTTGGAGTCATGAATCATCTTCGTTTTCTCTTTGTAGATTAAAGAGTTCTCGAAGCTTACCCGAAGTTTCATTTAATATTCATTTGAACCCCTTTTTCGGTGATCACCCTGCCTGCGGTCTTAAGGTCAAAATTACAATGTTTTAAGGCCCAATAGGCCTTGTGTTCAAGTTCGATAGGAAGAGCAACCTTTTTTCGTACACGAGCTTATAAGGAGTGCACCCGATGGGTGTTTTGAAAGTGGTACGGAAGGCCCATAATGCACCATCTAGCTTATCGGACCAAGAAGCACGGTTTTCACCTATAGTCCTTTCTAAAATTCGTTTCAAACCACGATTTGAAACCTCCACTTGTCCACTTGTTTGTGGATGATATGCGGTAGAAAGACGATGAGTAACTCCATATTTAAGCATAACTTTAGCAAATTGATCATTACAAAATGGGTACCGCGATCACTAATTATAGCACGAGGAGTTCCAAATCAAGCAAAAAGAGATTTCAAGAATTTAACAACAACTCGGGCATCGTTAGTGGGAATCGCTTTTGCTTCAACCCATTTGCACAAATAGTCGATGGCCACGAGAATGTACTTGTTCCCTCATGAAGACAGGAATGGTCCCATAAAATCGATGCCCCACACGTTAAAGATCTTACACACTTGGATAGTATTTTGAGGCATTTCATCACGTTGCGAGATTTTGCCTTGACGTTGACAAGCGTCACACCATGTGACCAATTCATGGGCATCTCGGTAAATAGTAGGCTAAAAGAAACCCGCATCAAATAATTTTTTAGCGGTGTAGTTGGCACCATGATGTCCCCCGGTGGGTTTATTATGGCAAGCCGTGGGGATATCAACGGCTTCTTGACCGTAAACACATTGCCTAATCATTTGATCCGCACAAATCTTAAACAAATATGGGTCGTCCCAAAAATAATGCTTAACATTCTTAAAGACTTTTTTTCTTTTGTTGGGACGACATCCCTTTTATAATAAAATTCCCCGCATGGTAATTTGCAATGTCGGCGAACCATGGGGTACTCGAATCACCACGAAAGGTAACCATCCCAAGTGTCTCGAGAGGAAATGTTTCTGTAATTTCCTTTTTCTCAAGATCACTTTGATGGGGGTTTTCTAGTCTTGATAAGTGGTCGGCCGCTAGATTCTCCGCTCCTTTTTTATCACGAATTATAACATCAAATTCTTGGAGTAGGAGAATCCACCGGAGCAATCTCAGCTTAGCATCTTGCTTAGCAAGAAGATACTTAAGAGCCGAGTGGTCTGTATACACTATGGTCTTTGATAAGACTAAGTAAGGCCAGAATTTCTCAAAAGCATACACCACGGCTAATAACTCTTTTTCTGTAGTCGTGTAATGTGCTTGAGCATCCGTCATGGTCTTACTAGCATAGTGTATAGGCTGAAAATGTTTGGTCTTTCGTTTCCCCAAAACTGCACCTACTGCGTAATCACTAGCATCACACATAATTTCGAATGGTAGGTCCCAATCAAGGGCAACTAAAATCGGGGCTTCGGTTAACTTTTTCTTAAGTATATTAAACGCGTCAATACATTCTTTTGAGAAAACAAACGGGGTTTCTTTTTCAAGAAGATGGGTCATCGGCTGGGAGATTTTAGAAAAATCTTGAATAAATCGACGATAAAACCCGGCGTGACCTAAAAAAACTTCGAACCCCTTTAACGGTAGTCGGATGAGGGAGTTTAGTTATAACATCAACTTTAGCTTTGTCGAACTCAATCCTGGACTTTGAAATCTTATGGCCGAGGGCACTTCTCCCAATTTAGAACTAAGTTGGTGTCTTCGCACCGTTTAAGAATTTTATCTAAATGGGAGAGGCAAGACGAGAAAGAATCCTCGAAGACCGATAAATCGTCCATAAAGACCTCCATTGTTTCCTCGATCATATCGTGGAAAATGGTCATCATGCACCTTTAGAACGTGCCCGGGGCATTACATAAACTAAAAGGCATACGTCGGTAGGCAAACGTTCCATAAGGGCATGTGAAGGTAGTCTTATCTTGGTCTTTCGGGTCAATAGGTATTTGAAAATGTTTGGAGAAACCATCTAGAAAACAATAGTATTCATTTCCCGCGAATTTTTTGAGCATTTGGTCCATAAACGGCAACGGGAAATGATCTTTATGAGTCGCATCATTAAGCTTTCGGTAATCTATACAAACTCGCCATCCGATAACTAATCTTGTAGGAATCAACTCATTATCTTCGTTTTCAACAACGGTCATACCACCCTTCTTAGGTACACAATGAACGGGGCTCACCCACGGACTATCAGAGATAGGGTAAATCAATCCGACATCAAGGAGTTTAATAACTTCCTTTTTGATAACCTCATGAATTTTTGGATTTACCCTCCTTTGATGTTGAACCGCCGGTTTAAAGTTGTCTTCCATTAAGATCTTGTGAGTACAAAAACTAGGGTCGATACCCTTAATGTCAGAAATCTTCCATGCGATGGCCCGTTTGTGTGACTTAAGAACCTTTAAAAGGGCGGCCTTTTCTTCATCTTTTAACTCTTTAGAAATTATGACGGGTAATTTATCGGTTCCTTCTAAAAACGCGTATTCAAGAAGAGACGGTAAATCCTTGAGCTCAAGCTCTGGAGGATCATCAATCGAAGATTTAATCGTTTTAATTTCCTCAAAATGAAGCTCTTTCGAAGGGAGAGGGGATGATGGATCATCATTTAATAACTTCTCGAGTAGAAGAAGAACTCCCTCCGGATCAAAGTAGGCATCATCAATTCCTGATGGAATTGAATCATTTGTAAGACAATATTCGATTTCTTCCAAAATAAAGTCACCTCCTTCGAAAGGAGTGAGAGAAGGGAAAGAAGTAGAAAGGATAGGATCTAAAGATGGAGTAGGATTGCCACTCGTAGAACTATCCAAAAAACCGAGCACTTCCTGAGCATACTCCTCACATGAAACGTCGATGACATCGATTTGATTAACCGATTTAGCATTATTGTAGGAGTATCTCGAAGTTTGACCAACTTTCAAGGTTATAGCTTCATCATCAATACGTAGGGTTAATTTTTCACCATAAACATCAATAAAAGCACGTGCCGTCCTCAAAAAGGGTCTCCCAAGAATTAAGGGAACCCGCGGATCGACAATATAATCAACAACTACGAAGTCGGCCAGAAAATGGAACTTTCCTACTTTAACAAAGACATCTTCGGCAATACCGGTCAGTTGAGTCGTGGATCAGTCTGCGAGCTCGAGAATCATTTGTGTAGGAGTAAGTTCGGGGAGTGAAAGCTTTTCCCATATGGAAAGAGGCATCAAGTTGATGCTTGCACCAAGATCGGCCAAGGCTAAGCATTCAACTAAGTCTGAAAAATCACATGGAATGAGAAATTTGCCAGGGTCTTTAAGTTTTTTGGGCAACTTTTTTAGGATGACGGCCAAATAATTCTCATTCATCGGCGTTTTAGCTAATTCAAACAATTTTTCTTTGTTATTAAGTAGACTTTTAAACATTGAAGCAAATTTTGGCATATGTAAAAGAGCATCCGCGAAACTGAGCTAGAAATGTAATTCCCTAAAAATTTTAACAAATTTTAAAGCAAGGTTATCATCTTTTTCACGGAGCTTTTGTTTGTTAGATCGTGAAGGATAAGGCATAGTCGGTTTAAGCTTAGGAGCAACAACGGGCTCATCAATTTGAACACGAGTCTGGACTACCGGAGGTTGGATGTTTTCGGTACTCGGTTGCACCGTATCCTTTGTCACCTCGGGTTCCCGTTCCACCACCTTAGGGAGAGAAGAAAAGGTAGAGGAATAGGAGGTCCATCATAAGAAACACCACTTCAGGTGGTGATTGCTTTCAAGTCACCTCTCGGGTTAGCAACGGTGTTGCTAGGAAGTGAACCTGAACTTGAAGAAGAAGCGTTATTCATTTGGAAAAAACTAGCCATCATATTCTTAATGTCCTTTGTTAATTCATTTTTGAAAGCATTATTTTGATTTTGCATTGTAGACTGCATTTCACTTCTTAATTCTGACTTCAAATTACTGATATGATTTCTCATAGCTTGGATATTAGCCTCATTTGTTTTCTTAAATTTCTCCAAGTCACTCGAAGTAGCAACTTGAGTTTGTTGAATCGGAGCTTGATAAGACATATTTCCTTGATAATTTCCTCTATCTTGATTGTATCCTTGGTTGTACCGGGTTTGATTATTTTGCACATTCGGTTGAGCAAAACCCGGTGGTCGAATCTGGTTAGCTACACTCTGAGGACGATATCCGGTATTTCCCTGATTGTAGTTCACTGTGGCTGCTGAAACATATCCTTGAATATTGTCTTGATAACCCAAAAAAGTGTTGCCATCGGTGGCAAGACACTGTCGGTAAGAATGAGCACCGCCACAAGTAACACAAGATTCCTCAACAGCTTTTACGGAAGCTGGAGCTGGGGTTACTTGATGTTGTTTAAACATCGCGGTCATAACACTAGTCACTGCACTAGCTACGGCACTAGCTATCTCTGAAGAATCGACATTACTTTCTTTCACTTGAGAAACAATCGGTTTGTTTCTTGAATTACGAACTTTTGACTTGTTTTTAATAATTTTTAACACATCTTGAGCACTTCGTTCTAAAAGATTGCCACCGGCGGCAGAATTCAAAGAATCTTGATCAGATGAGTTTAAACCATTGTAGAAGGTATCGAGTTGATGCAATTCAGTAAAACCGTGATGTGGGCATGCTCGAAGGAGATCCTTAAAACGGTCACATGCCTCACTAAACGTTTCCTCAAACTTTTGTTGAAAATTTGAAATTTCATTATGGAGATTTGTTGTTTTTGAAGGAGGAAAGAAATAGTTAATAAACTTGGAAACAAGATCGTCCCAAGTGAGAATAGAACGAGAAGGTTCTTTGTCGAGCCAAATCCGGGCTGGACCATCAATAGAAAATGGAAAAAGCATAAGTTTAATCGAGGACTCGGGCACATCTTTGTACTTCAACGTAGAAGTTATCTTGTTAAAATATCAAATATGAGCATGAGGATCTTCTTTCTCAAAACCGAAGAATTGTTTTGAAGTTACAAGATTAATTAGACTATGCTCGAGCTCGAAATGCTCAGCGGGAATAGCTAGTACTACGATTGCCTCCGTTTAACCCTCGGTGGGTGCACGGAGTAAATCCACCATAGTACGTTGATCGGCCATCGTAACTACGGGAGTCTCTTCAAGAGAAAACGGTTTGACTATTTGCTTAGAACGTCTACGATTACGACGTTTCGGATTCGTCGAAGTTTCACCAACTAAATTCGAAGAAGAGCGAGTGCGCATGCACTAAAGATAAAAATAAAATAAGAGAAATAAAAAAAATCTTTTTGTAACCGATAATCGAACAAGTGTACGGTAGCTCTCTATAAAAATGAACAAAGAAGCGGAGGAGCGGGTAAGCGCGAAGCGTTTTAAAAACCTTCTCCTTTCGGGTTGAAAATCGTAGGATCAACCCTCCTTATACCTCTCTTATAGTTTGTAATCTAAAGGTGAGCCGATTTTACAAGTGACACAATGGTTGCTTTTGTTGGTTATTTGATTTTTTTTTTGGTATTTTTGATTACTTAATAAGAGAAAATTACAAAAAATTGAGAAAATAAAATATTTTTGTATTTTTATGGTTTTTATAATAAAAAGAAAATATTCATAAATTAAAACGATAACTTCACAAGGAAGGGTCTTCAAAAACTAATCTTCAAACGTAAACACGATAATCGAACACACCTCCCCGGCAGCGGCGCCAAAAATTGATTTACCAGCTACTTAGCCTATGTATACTTAAATATATACATTCTAAATACCCAATAGCAATAATAGTATTAGATAAGTATTCTGTGAGGATTCAAGAAGATTACTTTTATCTAAAGTAAAATTCAAAACCTTCCCGAGTCGTATCCCGACGAGGTGCGAATTGAAAATTGAGGTTAAGTTCGTGATCGCGTGATTGAATATTTTAAGATTTTGATTTGGTTTTATAATTCTAACAAATATAATGCAAAAACAAGCAAAGACAATCAACAATTAAAGCAATTCCAAAAATAAGCACGAAAACGATAACGGGATTCTAAAAACGCACTCTAAAAATCCTAAATTATCAAAATTTAACCCTAAAAATGTTTTTTTATTTTTTATAAATCCTAAATGACTAAAAATAATTTTAGAAAAAAGAATTATGTTTTTTTGATTTTTATTTTAATAATTGTGAATTAAAAACTAATTTAACCTAAAAATATTATAAAAATTATTAAACTAATTTATAAAAATCTGGAAAAATTACTAAAAATACTTAAGGTAATTCTAATCCTAGGAAAAATAAAATGAGCCACACAGCTTATCTTAATAAGCTAGAAATAAGCCCAAAAGGGCTGAAAAGCAAATCTGGCAAAAAAGGGTTAAATGATTAAAGTGTGGAAGTTAAAACAGAAAAGTCCCAAGGGCGCTAATGGTAATGAGTGTGTGTGTAGAGGCGTTGGCTATGAAAGGGGGAGGTCACAGGTTCGACCCCTGTGGCTTCCCTTTTTGATTTTTTTTCTCTAAAAATAAACTAAAAAGCTAAGTTAAATAAGCAACTTTTGTAAAACAACTTTTGTAAAACAACTTTTTTTAATCTTGAAAATAAGCCAGGAATAAGCTTAAATAAGTTGATAGTTTAAAACATTAAGGCCTTTAAATTTAGCTTAAACTGAAATGACTTATAAGCTTGAATAAGCTCAACCCTAAGCCACATCAGCTAAAAGCACCTCAAACTTAACCTAATAAGCACAACTAATCAACTTTTAAGCAAATCCAATAAGCCATAACTTCAGAAATCAAATAAGCAGTTGTTGAGAAAAACTATGCAAACAGAATGAAGAGCACTTTTTAAGCCAATTTTTAAGCTAGAAAACCAAAAAGTTAGATCCTAAAACCTAAAAACAGATTAAATTTGAACTATAAGCTACCATAATAAGCCAAAAACACAAATTTAGGAACTCTAAATAAGCTAGAAAAAGCTAATGAAATAGGCAGTTTAAGCTTATTAACTATATTTTTGGATTTTTCTAAAAGGCACAAACACTGATTGCAAACCTAAATTTAAGCAACTAAATGATTACTAAATGTAAAAACAAGCTAAAACAGATTAAGTATGCTATCTAATGAGCTTATGCTTGAATTTTTAGATCCTAAAACTTCCTAACTCTAACCTAAATTAGTTGATGAAAATTGAACTTCAAACTTTTGAAAATGAAACTTGAATGTAGACAGATTTTGATTCTAAACCAAATTGGCAATAGCACACTTAAACTCTACTCATTTCTACTGCATTTGTAACTAGAAACAAGCATGAAAACAACACAGATTAGCACTTAATTAAGATTAATTCGAATAAGCTAAATTATAAGACTAAAATACAACAGATTCATTCATTCAATCATCCAACTTATCAAAAACAGATTTAGCTTAATTCAAACTTTAAAACTTGATCAAAAGGTTTTTAAGCCTTCTAGCAGTTCTAACTTAGGTTAGAACTGCCAGTGCCAAACACCCATTTAAGAAGCTCAATTCTATTTTTAGCTTATAAGACTTAGATTTTAAGCTTAAATTCAAGATACCAGATAATGACAAGATTATAATAGGTCTAATAAGCAGATTATAACTATCAAATAACACCTTTCAATAAGCTATAAGCTAATGCTATATTTTTGGTTTTTCTTAACAATTATAATCATAATAAAGAAGAACTAAAAGGCAGATTAATATAAGTAACAAGCTAAGTGAACTAAGCTAATAAAAGACAGATTAAGCACAATAAAAGCAAAATTAAGCAACAATAAGCAGGAAATAAGCAAAACAGTTATAAGCTAATATTTAAGTAAAAATAGGAAAATAGAACAAGTACCTTTGTCCCAGCTAAACAGGGACTCAACTGCTCATTTAGAGCTTAATCTACAAGCTTTAGCTTGTTTTCACAAGCTAGTGATGTCTATAAGCCCATCCATAATTGGCTTATCTTCCAACATTTAAGCTGAGGTATTTTGAGGGTGGTTTGATTAAGTGAAATGCAAACTCATTTAAGCTTTAAGGGCTTAACTGGATTTAATGCTAGCTTATGAATTACCTAAGAGCTTATTGAGCTTATTAATTTGTACCCAAACACATGATTAATAAGATTTCATTAAGTAAAAACAGAATTAAAGAGCAGATAATTTTATTAATATTGAAAGGTCTACAATGCTTGAAAAGGAGATTACAATAATGACTTAAAGAAAAACTACAATAAGCTAAAAGTTTAGACAATAAGCTAGAAAAATTAACGCCTCTGTTAATACAAATAATGTCTAAAAACGTTATTTATTTTTTTTGATCTCTCGATGTTTTGATAATAACAAAATGTAAAAACGTTTACGATAAAAATAAACGTTTATAAATTACTAATCATAAAATTATATTTCTAAAGTTAATCACTTAAGGTATGGATAAACAAATCATTAAACATGATTAGTAATCAAGAAAATATTTTTCTTAAACTTTACATTTCTACAAAAATGTTTTTATAAAAATATAAAAATAAAATATTTATTTATAAATGAAATGTATTATTAAATTAATAAATTTTAAATCAGATTTTCCTCCCAAAATGAAAGGTTCTAAATCAGATAACACCTTCCCTACAAAAAGACAAAAAAGGGAGCGTGGTCTACGGCGGCCCCCTTATAGGCCTGGCGGCCCCCTTATATATAAAGGACCGCCGGGACCGCCGTCAGCATAACGGCTCTTTTTGTCCTCTATAAATACTGGGCCACCCCATCTGAAAAACAGAACCTCTTGCCACGAATTTTTCAGATCCACTTTTCTCTCTTCTTTCTAAAACACATAACTTGATCACTAACATACCTTGATCTTGTTTCAAGTGATTAATTCTTTCTTCCTCCCCCTTCTTCTAATCAAGTGCAAGAGAAGAACAATCGTATTCTTCTATATACGATTTGTTATCAAGTGATCATTCTCTTCTTTCTCAAGATCACATATCTTCATTACATTTACTTTGTGTAGTTATGTAGATTGGATTGTGTGTAGATCCAATAGTGTAGATTGTATATTGGTGTGATTTGGATTGTGTGTCAATCCAAGGATATATAGATCTTTACGATTCGTTTTCTATGATTATGATGTTTACTATGGAAATTAATACCCTAGATTAGCCTTTCCGATGCTATATGTAAAATAGGGGGTTTTATAGAGTGGTATCAAGGACCACGGTTATAGGACAACATGTTCGAAAACCTTAAACTTTAATACTTTTCTTTTTTCCATCAAGAAAGTCCTATGTGCTGCTACTATCTTCGGAATAGTATGTAAAGATACCATGACTTTATACTATTATATATTTATTTTAACGTATGTTATGTACCGCTGGGTTGTTAACAGAACGATGTCTTCTCCCAACCATCTTACTTCCGGTATTGAGGATGCTTTTTCCTCCAACTTTCCAGATTTTATCCCGGCTTCTCCGGACTATGTCCCAGCTTCACCGGGAAAAACTTATTCTAGCTCTTCTAACTCATTTGGCGTAGTTCTATAGTTTCCATCACTCTTTCGCTCTTTCATGATGATCCCTACATGAAAGTTATGCAAGCATTCTATGCTAAAAAATCACCTATCCCACCTCCAACTATCATACCTCAATCATCAATGCTTAATCCTCAAGAATTCTTTCTTCCTGAAGAACTATTACCACCAAAGAAACAAGGTTGTTCATCCTCATCTACTTCTGCCCTACCTCAAGATTTTGAGATAGGAGAAAGCACTCATAAGACAAATCTGGAACGTCACGAGGAGGAAATTGAGGAAATCTTGAATCATCTAAATGAACTTTCTCTCGACCATATTGAATACATAGAAGACAAAATCAAAGGACTCGGAAAAGGTCGGGTGATTATCCAAAAAGACTTTGACAATCTGGAAGCTGAACTCTAACAAACTCATGCTCAAATTTCTAAACTTCAGAAGAAGCAGATTGAGAAATAACCATAAAATTTCCTTTGGCTCGCTTCAGAATAATGATCTAGAAAACATCATCAACGATATTCCAGATTCGTCATAAAGAAGATAAGGGAAAGTCTTCTGAATCCATCAATGAAACTCAAGATCAGCATAAAAGGACCATTAGACTTTAGATTAGATCTTAGTTATCGCTTTTATTAGATCTTGCCACGGGTTATGTTGTATAAATAAAAACACTTGGTCAAATCTGACTATGTATAGTACAAAAGGCAGTTGTTTTTATTTTAATTACAATGGGAAATTTCCCGTTTACTTTGTTGTTTCCTAATATACCGATTCATTTATCTTATATTTATATCGTTTGTTCATCTTCATCATCATGAATCATACCATAACTTCTATATCAGATACTTGTTAGAATTCATGATTTCAATATCACCATTATAACAATGCTTATTTTTGAACTTTAAGCATTTCAAATAAGCATTACATTTTTAAGACTTGTGATATTATTCTTATTACGTGTTGTCTTATGTTGATAGAATGCCTCCCAAAAGGACGTCAACATCTGAAGCACCAGCCATGACTCAAGCTGCCATTAAGAAACTAGTTGCTGACAGTGTCACTGCGGCTCTAGAAGCATGAGCTGCAACAATGGCAGGTACTAGTAATCCCAACAGGAACACCGGTCCTACTAGAACTCCTATAGCAAAAATGGGAAACTACAAAGAATTCATAAGCTGTCAACCTTTCTACTTCAATGGTACGGAGGAAAAAAGCATTGGCTCATAATGCTGGTTTGAACGACCGCATCCAGTTTTCTCTCGAAGCAAATGTGACTAGGAAAACAAAGTAACATTTGCTACTGGTACCGTTACTGATGATGCATTGTCCTGGTGGAATGCATACGCCCAACCTATGGGAGTAGATCAAGCCAATCAAATCACCTGGACTGAGTTAAAGAGGCTCTTGACAAACAAGTATTGTCCTCGAACTAAAGTCAGAAAGATGGAAGATGAACTTTACAATCTGACTGTAAAGGGAAATGATCTCAAACCTTACGTTAGAAGGTTCCAAGAATTAACAGTCCTATGCCCGAACATGGTACCAAACACCGAGAAACTCCTGGGAAGGCCTTCATGGGGGTTACCTTGAGTTATTGAAGGGAATGTTACCGCTCGAAGCCTCAATTTAGTGGAAGGCCATTAATCATAGGCCCAAGGCTAATGGATTAGGTAACAAAGCACACTCCGGTGCAAGTATCAAGTAATCATAAATGAAAGTTTGACGACAGAAGAACCTTTAACAACAACAATTACCGCAACAACAACAACTACCGTAACACCAACACCAACAACCACTACAACAATCACCAACCACAACAGAACCAAAGGTAAGAAGCTGTCAAAGCATATGCTGCCACTCCTGCTGAGAACAATAGGTATGCCAGAAACCTCCCATTATGTAGAAAATGTGATCTCCATCACACCGAACCTTATACTGTTAAGTGTAATACTTGCAACAAGGTGGGCCATTTGACCAAGAATTGCTGAAACAAAAGGCCAGCCACTGGAAGAAATTCAAACTACAGTGACATTTATTCTGTATTGCATTGGAGAAAAAAAGGGCATTATACAAATCAGTGCCGAAAGACCAACATCAATGCCCAGGGAAGAGCCTACATGCTAAGGGATAGGAATGCTCATCAAGACCCGAACGTAGTTACGGGTATGTTTCTCCTAAACCAGCATTTAGCTAGAGTATTATTTGATTCCGGAGCCGATAAAAGCTTCATATCCACATCTCTTGTTAAAATCATTGTTCGTTGAAATTTTTTATTTTAAAGTATCCGTCGCCACAACTCGAAGATACTCCTGCTAGTTTTTTTGATAAAAGAAAACCATCCTTATTGGAAGCTTACATGCAATTTCTTTGTTAAAACCACGAGCCCAATTACTGCAAACAAAACCCGTGTATTAACTACCGTATAAATTTTGAACAACTATTTTATATACTTTACTTTTTGAAGTATTACTATTTCCTACTTCAATAGGTTTGCTCGATTAAAAAACGCGATTGACATCCAAATTAATCCATGATGTGAAAATGTAAAAGAAATATACACATTAGTACTTTCTTCGTCTCAAAATAAGTGTCCAGTTTGACTTTTCAGAGTCAAACTGGTTCAACTTTGACCTTAAATATTTTTGTGTGTGTTATATAATACTTGATGAAAATTATATCAATGAAAAATACACTTAAAACCCAATCTATTCATATATTTTGCATCAAGTATTATATAACACACACAAAGATATGTAAGGTCAAAGTTAAACCAGTTGACTTTGAAAAGTCAAACTGGACACTTATTATGGGACGGAGGGAGTAATGTTTAGTAATTTTTGATAAACGACGACCATCTTTTTTTTTGTAAATGTGAAGTATATATTAGAATAAATTACACGTTTCGTCCCTATGGTTTATACTAAATAACACTTTTAGTCCATATTCGATTTTAAGTACACCAATCGTCCATAATTTTCTAACTAATTGCATTGATGGTCCCTATTTTGTCAATATAGGGACCAACTGTGAATAAATTTATTTGAAATGTGTTACACGGATAGTCCCTATTTTCCATAATAGGGACTATCAATGAAACATATTTGATAAAATAAGAATTATCTATATAATTAAAATCAAATAGAGACGAAACATGTAATCTGGATAAACCATAGGGACGAAACGTGTAATTTATCCATATAACTTTTATAAGGAATTCAATGAGGATAAAAACATGTGGACGACCATCCTTATTAGTAGCTTACCTTTAATTTCTTTGTTAACGTTGACGAATTCACATGAACAAACTTTGATATAAATCAAGAATAATATGGACCAAAAGGGAAAAAATAATACTACTAGGTATCAAGAAAAGTCAAATCTTTAAAGTAACAGTATTTCACATTTAAAGAACTTGTACTATTATTATTTCTAGAACGAGACATGCAGACCCGTCTGTTGCACACGGGTTGTATCTAATTGTTGATTGCGTACCGTTTCTGTGTGTTGAGGAGGTGTAAGTATGCTGGTGCATATAATTGAAACGTGACGCGTAATATCTAAAACTCAAGTTTTTTAGACAAACAATATTTCCTCGTAAAAGCACATATTAATATTGTAGTTTATGCTTGATTTTTAGTGTTAAAAAGTTAGACAAAAAAGAAAGTTAATAGATTTAAGACTTGATATTTGATAGTATTTAGACTTGGCATTAATGATATGAGACTGGATCTTTAAATAGATAGATTATAGATATATGAGTTTTATGCAACTCTTGCTTACGTCAAGAACTCACTTTTTATTTAGTACATGTGGGAATGGGTCAAAATATATACAAACGGGTTCGGCTTAGATTTATCCGGGTTAAGTTTACAAAGTAGTTTTTTTTAGCAGATTAAAGATATACCAGTTATGGTCCAAATATTTACAAACAGGATCGACCAAAAATGTTGAGATTAAATTAACATATTTTAATTTTATGAAGACAAAAGTATACGTATATTTTGGTGAAACATAGCACTATTCATCTTTCACAAAAATAAATTTCGTAACATACAATCACTTTTAACCCGAGTTAAATTTGTTTACGTGATTTCTACATTATGTCACATGTGTTTGTAAAATACTATATATAGTGGTAAGGAATTAAGGATGCAAGTGTATCTTTAAATATTTAATAAAGTAACTTTTACTTGTAACTTAAACGCAAAAAATAGCATGGAGGACAAAATAATATATAGTCACTGCGTAAATATGTCTAACCATTAAGAACTATTCAAAACATGAAGATTGTAATAAACTATTCAAATATGAAACATATCATTTCAGAAGAAAAATAAACATTTGATATTATCATGTCAAACCATATGCAAACATATTTAAGTTTTGGCTTTTTATTAGGAATGTTTGCATAAGCATAAGCAATGGTACATGTATTTTTATGCATTTTCAATTACTCCAGTGAACGAATGTGTTATAGTTGGTATAAGATGATATATACAACATTCCTTCGTCAACGAATTTCGTACTCTCATAGCATCGATGGCTTCTTTGTAGACCTTTTAAATAGGCACAGACAAATGAATGTAGAAGCATCTTATTAATGGTTCGATAAGTTGCAAGGGTTTTATTAATGCTTCGGTAACAGTATGAAATGAAGTTGAAATAATTGTGCAAATTAACTGCTTCGGTAATAATATGACAACTTAGATAAAAAGTTTTTGTTTGTCGTCGTTAGGTTTCTGTAAAGTGGGACCGTAACATTTCTGTAAATGTGGGACTGAGAGTCTGTAACATCTCGGAGTTTTTTCATGTGTCTACTATTGTCAATCATATTGTCTTAGTTGAGTGTTGATTAAGTTTTGTTAAATCTTTATTCGAGTATTAGTTATATATTATTCATTTGTTCATGAATTCACTGTTTTAGATTAGTTAATTTTTTTTACCCTTTTAGAGATTTATAAAAATTACTACTACTTTGTACCAAGTAATATAAAAGTTTGCAAGCAAAAGGATATTACATATCTTTTGTTTGTTGTTAGCACAAATAAGAAGTTTATGTCATTTCTTTCTCAATGGCGGTGGATGATTAATGGGCATCGCCTGCGGCTGCCATTTCTTCTTTTGATCAGTAAATGAAGTAAATTATGTAATGCTAGTATTGGGCTGGTTCAACCGGCTCAAGAAATGACTCACACAGATATACCGGTACTTGATGTGCACACGTACATATATGATATTGTTATTGCTATGTATTCTGCCATGTTTGCATGTTGACGATCTTATTCAGCATGTGACACATGCATACGCCTACAAAGTTATAAGCGCTCGACATTGATCCTTCTATGCAAAACAAACATGTTCTTTTTGGCCCATGAGTTTCGATCATTTTTATAACAGAGACTCAAAATGATTCATAAATCTGTCAAAAAAAGTTGCTACCTATAAAGAAATATGCTACCTTTCTTCTCACTAAACATGCAAAACTTACAATCGGTTGTAGATGGAGGTAACATTTGATTAACAATAAGCCTTTGTACAATATAACAACCCGCAATTTTCATCAATGTAAATATCCATCTATTAAATTAGATGCACTGTAATATCCATCTATTATATATATACCACCTTTTTACAGGGAAATTTTTGCTTTATCTCATTATGCAACGTAACTTGCATCTCTAAAGTAAACGAGCTCACGCAACCTCTACCAATGCCATCTCTATCTATGTTTACATCATGTAAACATCCTAATATGTCAAGTCTATATCTTAATATCATTTTACCAAGTACATTATCCATTTAACGTACTTTTCAAAACGTTATATCAAAACAAGCATTAAACGTTAACGTTTATATCAAAACCCTAATTATATGTAATGTATACATATAAAATGAATGTACAAGCCTTTAAAGCATATGTACAAGTATCATAGCATAACATTTGAATATCTTTTCCCTCCTGAATCAAGTTACAACTTTCTAAAGCTCAATGTACAAGTCAATAATACAAGAAAGTCAAACTAGGTCATTTTACCTCCTAAATCACTTTGGTTTCTTACCACCACTTTAGTACAAGGTACAAGCACTTAATGCATGACTTTTAAACCTTAAACCTAAACCTTAATTCATCCTAAACCCTAATCTAAAACCCTAAATGTTAGGAATTATGCAGTCCTGACTTAGTACCGTTAGTTATATTAGTTAGTACCGCTAGTTGTAATTTGTACTGACAGTACAACATGTTAGTACTGATCAGATAGTTAGTACCGTTAGTATAAAATAGTTAGTACCGTTTATGAGATATGCATGAGATATCTT
>BQNB010037197.1:0-23499 GCA_026074375.1 Tanacetum coccineum | reverse complement strand
TAACAGAGGAGGACTACCAGGGATGGTTCGAGTCAGAGGCATGACTTATTTTCAAGATCACAAGTGGTATGATGAGTTGGCCGACGAAAATTTAAAAGATGAAACTGATGAGGTGTCATTTTATACACTTTTTTAGGGTCGTTTAACACCCTAAAGAATTTCTCCTCAGAGGCTGGATAAAGCATCACAAAATACATGTGACGCCGTTACAATTCCTACCACGACGGCGTCACAACATTTCATGACGGCGTCAGCTCGTACGACCCAACCCAAGATCTAGAATATTCTACTCACGACGGCGTCACGATTAAAATGCGACACCATCGCAGTGATTTTCCTATATATACAAATCTGTTTTTAGGGTTTTAAGTGTGTAACTTTAGAGTAAAAGAAAGGGACGAACCCTAGTTCATTTAGCAGCTGTTAGGGACGATTTTAGGGCCTCAAAACCTTATTGTACTTCCTTTAATTCATGTTTTAATCAAGTAATATTATCTTAATCATTCAATATGTCTATGTGTTATTTGATTCATTATTGTTCTTGCTTTATCTTTAACATGATTGGCTAAACCTTCTATTGTTTTTATTTATGATTGTATGAAACCTAGGATGTAGGTCTTAGTGGTGTTGCTTCTTGTGATAAATATGCATGTTAGGTCTTAGAAAATCTGCTTTTGTCTGTATCGCTGTTGATATGTTTAGGAAAACATGATTGTGTAGAAAGGATACCATCGGGTAATAGTCTTCATACTATCTTGCCCCTTATATGATTGATCTACTCTTAATATATTTCAAATGCATTTAATATAATCTTAGGGGCCTTGTAATAGTCTTCATACTACCTTACTTGTGCGTTGCCTTAACGGAATATTAAATAGACGGCGGGTTCGTGTAATTCGTTCATGACTTAGAAAATAATTACACAGATCATCACAAGTATGACAAAGCAACAACACTAGGAGAAGCAATCTAGGGAGTAATACATGATTAAATAAACACAATCTTTTATTAGCGTAGTTTTATATTTAGTTTAATAGCTAAAACCAAACAAACCTCTCAAACATATGATTTACTTCTTTCATAAAATATAAAAATACAAAAATAATCTTCTCTCAACCCTTAGAATTCTGTTAGACCGTGATCAAGCCTTCCCAACTTATTCCCCTAGAGAACGATAACAACCCCCGAGTCTTGCCTATACTACACTACAACGATTAGGTACACTGCCTAGGGAGTTGTAAAACTTCGTGTAGAAGTCCTACGACTATCGCATCAGCTATAGTTTGTACACTTGGGTGCGGTACCCGTGTACTCTCTCCTAACAGGGTTAGTGGTTGAGGCAAATGCCCTCCCAGTCCTAGATCTCTTGTGGTCATCCCTAACATTTCCATCCCTACTCGGATCCCCGCCATTTCCTCTCTTCTCAGTATTCTTCCTCAAGATCCATTCCTAATTGCTCAACATAATTTTTCAATAAGAACTATTAATGTTAAATTGTTAACAATATAATTTGTGGTATCTTTCCATAATAAGTGGTATTTATTAAAATTGTGTGTTCAACACTCCCTTCCTCAATATATTTAACAATTGGTACAATATTCAATGTTTATAAGTGGTACAATTGGTAAAATAATGCTTAAAAATGTCATTTTAAAAAGTGAATCAATTTTTGAGGGAGCTTTTAAATCCAAATCCTTTTAATGTTTTGGGTACATCTCATAAATGTCAATTTTATGTATCTAAACACATTTTGTGAAATTAAAACGTGGAAATTATAATGACAATTAATAATATACATTGTTCACTAACGCATCTCACTCCGTTTAACATATTTGTGGTGTCATATTATTTTTTCCTTGTAATGTCAAGTTTTAAAAATTAGTGGTATCCCACATACTGTGTTGAAGGGGAGCTGTCAGAAAAATGTATTCATGTAATATCGTGGTATAATTTTTCTCCCCATGTAATTTTTCATGTCACAAATTTTAATCAATTGGTATTTCAAATACTAAAAGATTTATTATTTTAAATAAGAGGAGAAAATGTGATTAAAATGTGATCTAGAAAAATATGATTTTTAAGACTCTAAGTGCAACTCTTTCCTTCATGTGCGAAACCATTTCGAATCTTGATGCACATGTGTAGGGGAGTATTTGAAAATAACAATGTCAGAAAATGGTTTTATGGTTTCGATCACTATACCCAATAACCAATTAACTCACTACATGAATGAAGTCATAAGGTGGTTAAGGTTAGGTATAAGTCCTATGATCCAACCAGAATCGGGGGATCTACCCATGGACATTCCATAGATAGAATTAGAAGTCCTTAGGTATGATTTGGAGAAGAATGAGAAACAGGAAGAATGCCGACTACGATTGAGTTAACACTGGAACAATCACAACAAGGTGTTAGTGATGACGTCTTGGTAAGCATTGAAGGGGTTGAAGAATTAAAAAGAAATGTATGAATAAAGGGTGAAAAGAAAGAAACCCTCCACACAACTTAGGCAGAAACTGGGTCAATACATAATCTATCAAAATCACAAAGATGATTGTTAGAATTGAAGAAAGACGTCATGGACCCAGTGATGCAATACACAACCCTTCCTAGCCATTTGAGTTTCTCTCAAAAGAAACTTGTCTCATTTGTTCTATCGGCATCTCACTCCAAGATTGTTGATATTAAATAGGTGGCAGTCAGCTCCAGCCTCCGAGTAGTAAAACCAAAGTGCACAAATCGAGTCTAGAGCTAAGAGAGATCAAATTATAAATCTCATTAGGACACAATCCATATATAACACTTGTTGTTCACCTTTAAACAACATTTGGTAACAAAGAGTCCTACGCATTATCCTTGAGATCTTGCCAGAACATTCAGAGTGATACTCTTTAGTATTCACAGTGATGAATGGAAATCCTTCCAGTGTCATCATCAAACAGTAGGTGACTTGCAAGATTCTATATTAATCAAGCTTGTGCTAACTGGATATCGATTTGGTCCAGTATATGAATTGACAACTCAATCAGAAAGATAGTAACTATCTGATTCACTCTTACCGTGTTGTCTGCTTTGAGATGCTCCGGTAACAAGAACGGTTAGTACAGATGTGAAACCCTATCAAGAAGATTCATATGAATTCTATCTGATCACAGGCAGTATTTATACCGATTAACGGGGAACCATGGTTATTGCAACTGTATTCGACGAAGTGACAAAGATACTTTTGTCCATATCTGTTGTTTATCACTAACCTTTTAAATGCATATTTAAACGTCGGTGTTGCAGCCTTGTACTAGCGAAGTCAGATTCATTGACACATGCTCATACTCAAGCTTTCAAAGTCAATCATTTAGCATTAAGATTATTGATACTAAACTTCCTCATCATCAAAGATCTTCAAAGTCAAATAAAGAATAGTCTATTGGGGAAGATTGTTAGTCTTATGTTTATATAAGTCAAACAAGAATGAAATCAGTATGATCAAGTCAGTCAAGAGCATAAGTTGATCAAGAAAGTCAAATCAAGATGATTCAAGTCAAGGAGATGATGCAAGAAGAAATATCTCAAGAACTCAAAGTCAAAAGACGAAGGCTCAAGATCAAGATCACATAAACGACACCGAAGGAATGTTATCGGTCATCTTAAGCATGAATGAACAAAGCCATTACAAACAAAAAAAACAAAGACAAGACCAAAGAAGACAAAGCTCAAAAGTTATATCTTCAACATTAGGGGAGATAAAGTCAAACCAAGATAACCTCCATTAAGAACGTCAACATTGGGGTGATCAAAGAAGACCTCAACATTAGGGGAGATTGTTAGCCTTATTTTTATATAAGTTAAACAAGAATGTTATCGGTCGTCTTAGTCGTAATTAGTCTTGTTAAGTAATAGGCTAGTCAGGATTAACGGGCTTAGACTTTAAGCTAATATTGTTCATATTTCGGGCTCAAAGCCCAAGACAAGTCAAGCCCGACCCAAGATAGAAGCCTATATGCCTAGATGAAGGCTTAGTGTATAAATAGGACCCTGTCCACACATGGAGAGGATGTTGGTCATTTGTGTGTGTGTTTTCACATGTGTAAAGACCTCACACCTCTCTTTCTCTCTATAATCTAATATTCCAACCTTCCTTTCTCTCTTTTCTAGCTTATTCCATTTGGCTTATTATTGTGTTGCTTATTATTGTGAAGTGGTTTATATTTGGGATAACATAAATGTTACACAATCTAATAAGATCTCCAAATATTTTGTCTAGATTTGGAAAGATACTTGAAGATATCTAAGTGATGTCATGCATGAGGTGAATAACATTTTTTTATTTACTTAAGAAATAAAGTAAACTTGTACATGTAAAAATGTAAGTAATCTTTTGTAAAATAAAATGTCTAGTTGAGTACTTGTCAAAATAAAATATATTTTAGTAAGTGTGCAAGTAAACTTTATTGTTAAAATAAAGATGCAGTTTATTCAAATAAAATATTTATTTGGACGTAAACTTTAGTGTAAGAATAAAAGTGATGCATTTGTATAAAATACTTGTAAATGTAATATGTAAAATACCTTTAAAATACTTAATGACTCTAACAAGTATTTTAGACATTATTAGTGGTTTGTTAAGGATTTGATCATAATGCATCATAACAAACATGTATGAACCTGTGTTGTAACATACGAGGACTCGAGACGTCGAGATGTGTTGATGTATGTTGAGACAAAATATGATTACGAGTAACTTGTACATTTTACGTTATGTATTACAAGTTACATGTTTGTTATCAACAAAACAAACGAGACTGTGTAGATTAAATATCGTAATATTTGCACTAAGAGAATGATATCTATGTGTATTTGTGTGTGACCCCCATAGGCTCACGTATTCATAGCCGTATAAATATCTGTATGACATGAGCACATCCCAACAGCTCCCACTTGCGAATGTCAACGTCATAGAATATAACATACCAACATTGACGAATAGTATAAAAACATTATCAATGCTCCCAAAAATACCTAAGTATGGTTTTAATAAATATCTCAGCCTTTAATGGTTCAAGTTAGTCCTATCTTTTGTTTCAGATACAATGTTAAATATGGATACGGATCAGAAGTCATTCCATAGTTTAACGATTTTGTTTCTTGTTTCTATATTGATCAAGATTATCAAATGTAAAAAGAATCATCTTAACTACACTTTGGGCCCGGCCATGCAAACATCTGATCAACTTAACGAGGGGCCTAATAAGTATCTAACTCCCAAACATGTAGAGGAAAAAATTCTGTTTTGACTACAAGTGTCAGTCATGTACTTCAAAACATTTCTAAAAATAGCCTTTATAACTACCTTATTCAGCATAGCAGTTAACTAGAATCAAGGAATTCCATCCATACACGCAAAACCTGCTTGCATCTTAAGTCTGAGGATAAACAAACTTTAACTATGTATGCAACTCACTTAATGACGTCGATCCATAAAGTGGTTAACACGAGATGGGGTATCCAATATTCAACCACATTGAATAACATGTGAAGTTGACAGAATCATCTTTACATATTCAACAGAATATAACCAAACACTCACATTTGTCTTATCTTAATGATATTCCTATATTGTTAAATGACAATGGACATAGTTTAGCATACATAAATTTATTCAAGGATTTAAACATGCAAATATAGAACACACTAATATAAACGAAAACGATCATACCAAGTATGTCAATTTATTATTTAATACAACTGATTACAGTTCCATTATCCAAATACCAAATAAGATCAATGCATGATGATCCTAGTTGAATACTAATGTCTAATTCACAACAATTGCAATTGGTGATAAGGCATGAACAAATCAACTAGGTTATGATCTTGTGAAACTTTGAGAATACTTATTTCAAAAATTCACAAATAGTGAAGTTCTTTGAATAATATGATGATTGTTATTTTGTACGTGTGCACTTATGTGAATTTAGTCACACTACATTCTATAAAATGTATGACATACGGAAAACATCTTAACGGAGACAGTCAGCTCAACAGTTTTCTAAGCTGTAAAGCATTTTTAATCTTTTAATATAGTTATGCAACTATGCTTTTGAACCAAGAATGTATAAATAGCAATGTTATCATTAATGATGAAAAACTTTCCAATACTAATATTAAGTATCATCTCAATAAAAACAAGCACTAGTGCGTACAAACAACACTATGTTGATGTTTCATAAGTTCTAAACACTTCTTTGATAATGTTTGGATATCACACAAACACAAGGTTTGTTGATTACGATATTTTACTATGATTATCACAGTGTATATCCATAGTATCTTCATTATTTAGTATATGAATGAAATCCTAATCAAAAAAATATTTATCAGAATGTTCCTTCTAATATCTTTTAATTAGATTTCTAATGTTGTCAAATCATCTTACACTTATGCAAATGATACAACTAATCTCATATACAATATGATGTACATAATGAATCCTTTAGTGGGATTTAAGGCTTCCATTTATGTGTTCAATCTCACAAAGTGAGACAATCATTGAGTTTCACTCAATGATATCTCATATTGCATTCAGACCTTATTTACCACATATGTTTAATGTATCAAACATATTATACCAAGGTTGTATGTTTCATTTCCTAAAATTCTTACAAGAAACTCTATTTCAATCTAAGGGATAAAATCTTACTTAGTTGAAAAATTATTTTTAATATGTTCTATAACATATTCAATTTTAGAAGAATAAAATAAAATACCCCCACTAGCTTTCAGATGTACTCATGAGCTATCTTATTTATAATAAAAAACAAATCCAACAAGTGATTGATTTAACCATTAAACTTAAGATTATGCTCATTAGATGCGTGCTATTAATCCACACTTTGATTCTTTCATATATTTGTATACTTGCAAATATTATATTGGATTCATTAAACCTCTTTTGATTACTCATCGTCCTAGCAAGGTAATCATTTAGTAAAGAGTTTTTGAAATCCAATTTTGTCATATTTCTTTTCAAGAAAATAAGTATGACAATTTAATTATCTTTATATATATATTTAAAGTTCGCAAATGAATAAGTTTTAATCATTGTTAATTTTTTGAGTATGATTAAACACTTATGTCATTTGACGTGCAATAAATATGTATACAATATTGTCCCTATGAGTCTTCTTTTAAAGGAAACTCATTTAAACCTCATCGTCTAACCAATAGGTTAAAGATTAATCAAAGTCCAAGAATATGATTATCTCCTTTTGGAAAACATCTTTTCATTCATAGTCTTTGAGTCATCCATTAGATCCAATATCTAATAATGCATCTCCTATGGTTAGCAGGTTCACTATGATCCTCTAACTTATAATCCTCGCCATTGATATAAAACATATCATAAGGAATCCTTACGGATCTATGAACATGAGTAACATCATTCTAAGGTTCAACACTTACGTGTTTAGCCTTAGCATGACATTCGCTAGTGCGTTCAGAATGTTTATGTATCTTCTTCTTGAAGTAATTCAAGATCTACATTACTCCTACTCGCTTTTAGCAAAGTGAGATTCCCACTGCTTCTTTTAAAGTTGAGACTATTCTCAAATTACTCAGCATAACGAGCAACAAAAACTTTGTTCTCGTGTGACTTATAGAATTGGTATCCCATCGTTTCCTTTGGGTATCCTCCAAAATACACTTAACAGTTCTAGGGTTTTGTTAATTATAATCTCCAAGAGATTTTAACAAATTTATAACTTCAATCAAGACACATATTATTACAAGAATAATGTCTTAATTAACCTTCTTGGTTTGAGTCTTATTGGGTATATCCACGACATATCAATTATCTAACCTTAAATCTCTTTAGGAGTTAAATAAGTTAAGGTCATTATGAATCAAAACAATATCAATATATAGTTTGATTACCCTTGTTGTACATACTATAAATTTGTGGTATTCCAATAAGATTGAAATAGTGAGGTAATCTCACAATTCATCAAATGAATTTATACTTTATGGCTTTTCCTATTTACCAACTTAAGTTAAAACGTAATGGTATCAATAGTATTACTAAGCCAATTGCATGCTTTATATAAGTCTTTGATCAAGTCAACGACTTAATGTGTATGTACTAATAAGTAGACATAAACATCCAATATATTACTATTCGTTAAATTTCTTTGACCGAGTCATTGACTTCATGTACATGTCTTAACATGAAGACATAACAAGTTAACTTTTTTACTTTACGTTATAAGTCTTTCACCAAGTAAAGGACTTAATGTACATGTCTTAACAAGAATACATAACATTTATTAAATAAAAGTAAAAGTAAGTGTCGACTTATGGCCTTGTAGATGTATCAAATCACTTAACAAATGAGCAAGAAAGAAAGTTTAGAGAGAGAAAGGAGGGTTGTAGCACTTAGAGAGAGAAAGTAAAGGAAAATGTATTATGTGAAAGAACCAAATGAACAACCAACCCTCTCCAAGGTGTGAAGAAGGGTATTTATACTTACTTGGGCGTCGGTTAATATAAGGGCATCTTATGCTGACTCGGTTAGCTTGGTAAGTTTCCAAATATTGTTGCTACGAGCTATACTATTACATATTGGTAGTGACCGAGTATTTTCTCGATTTCTAACAATCTCCCCCTAAGGGAGTTCACTCCAATTTATAAAAAAATTTAAGCTCTACATTCTATGAATGTCTTTAATCTTTGCTCGTAGTCTTGTTTTCATCATCTTTATCTTGTGAATCTTGATGTAGTAATCTTTAGACTTTAAGGCTTTAGCTTGTTTCTTTAACATGACTTGTATGTGATCTTGAGCTTCTTAAGATCATCAACCAAGCATAATATCTTTTTGCCATCTTGTAATCTTTTCCTTCTTGTGATCTTGTGACTTTTGGACTGACATGCTCATATTATTCTCGATGTTGAAAGCTTGTGTAACCATCTTTCTTGTAATTCTTTAACTTTAATACTTCATCACTTCAAGAAAGATGTACGGTATCAGAGTAGCGGAAGTCTTGAAACATGTACTTGAGATTTCATGATGTCTTTACATATGTCGGTCGAGTATGAGCATGTGGCATTGACTTCGACTTGTCATCGGTTAACTGTTGCCGTCGCCAGGAAACCTGCATGAATGGGTTAGTGATAAACAACATATATGGACGAAAGTGGCTTTGTCACTTTTTCGAATACGGTTGTAATAACCACGGTTCCCCATTAATCAGTATAAATACTGCCTTTAATCAGGTCGAATTCCAAAGAATCTCCTTGACATGGTTTCGTAGCTGCACTAGCCGTTCTCATTACCGGAGCGTCTCAAAGCAGACAACACGATAAGAGTGAACCGGTAAGTTACTATCTTCCCGATTAAGTCGTCAATTCGAGTTCAGCTTTCCTATGTCCAGATACCCTAGTGAGGCTTCCCATGTACATAAGATTAAAAATTGATTTAGGAAAATCAGTCAGTGTGTTAAGATGCAAACGGTTTTTATAACACACCAACAGTTTTATCTTTTTCAAAATTCATTCGTCAATTCATAAGCTGGACCGAATCGATATCCAGTATTACAAGTTCGATCCGTGTATGATCTCATAAGTCACCTACCACATAGCTTGTTTGATGTTGGCTTTGGAAGGATTTCCATCGTCACTGTGAATACTTTTTAGGCATCACTCTGTTGTTCTGGCAAAAGCACAAGGATAATGCGTAGGACTCTTGATATATTTTTTGTTTTCACATTGTGTGAATTAGCAAGCATATTTTGGATAAGTGTCCTAATGAGATTTATGGATGATCTCTTTTATGGCTCCAGACTTGATAGTGCACTTTGGTTATTAGTATCGGAGGCTGGAGCAGACTGCCACCTTTTTAATATCAACTAACTCAGAGTGAGAAAGTCGATAGAGATGTGTTTAATCTCCATGAGAAATGAAACAAGAGTCTTTTGAGAGACATTGAGTGGCTGGGAGGAGTTGTGTGTTGCATCACTGGGTCCATGATAACTATTTTCAATACCAGACAACAGCTTAGTGTTTCTGATAGCATATGTATTGACTCGGTTTCTGCCTAAGTGTAAGGAGGGCTTCTTTCTTTTCACCCTTTATCTTTACATTTCTTTTTAATTCTTCAACCCCTTCAATTCTTACCAAGACTTCATCAGTTACACCTTGTTGGGTTTGTTCCAGTGTTAACTCTGTCTTAGTCCGTATTTTCCCTTTTCTCACTTTTCTCCTTTTTTCATCATACCTAAGGACTGTTGGAATATGAACAAATATAAATTATATATGTCCGGAATTTATTTAAGCCTAAGGGGACGCACACGTTAATATGTAGAATAACGTTTTAATATATTAATGTAATATATTAATTAGTGTTTAACAAACGATCGTTAAATGTTTAACGAGAAATAAATATTAGTCGATAAAAGGTTAAAGGACTAAATATGCAAAAACTAATTAAAGGAAGGCTACGGCTTGCCTTTCCTTCTCCTAGTCGGCCAAACACCCCTCTCCATGAGGAGGTGGGATTGCTTGCTTGCTCACCAAGCTTAGAGGAGTATATAAGGAGGTCTTAGGGTCATTGAGAGCTCATAACTTGAAATCCCTAAACCCTAAAATCTTCTCTTTGTCTCTCCTTGTGTTCGACTGGTTCCAAACCCACAAAGGGTTTTCGGTTTCTTTTCTCCTTGTTCGTGCGATCGAGAAAACCCACAAAGGGTTTCATGTTTTGGTGTTTTGCTCGACAGAACACAAAACCACAAAGGTTTTTGTTTGGTTTTTGGGTTTGACCCATTAGAAGAAAAAAGAGGTTTTCCGTTTGGTTGATTGTCAAGATTTGGTGATCGTTTGGTTAACCACTACTAGTACTAGCATACACATTGTTTGCTAAGAACGTATTGTGTGTGTAAACTTAGAGGGATTATTCTTTTGATCCTTGGTGGTTACGCATTATTTACGGCGGCGTTTGTTAATTGCTAAAAGGTACGCACGTTCTTAAACCCTTGTTAATTATAAGTTCTATACGTGTTTGATCTTTCCGTTGCGTACACGTGATATGTTTAATTGTTAATTAGATCTAAAATCCCAACAAGTTTGTCTAAGTTTGCCTATTTGGCGAATAATGTATTGTAAAAATATACGATATACATGTAAAACTAGACGTTCCAAAATCGTACATCAACATGTAAGGAGCTGCCCATGACATGTAAGGAGTAGTGTCGACATGTAAGGAGTAGTGTCTGTCCTGGACATGTATGGAGCAATGTCTCCTCGGGACATGTAAGGAGCAGTGTCGAGCAGTGTCTGCTGCTGATCAGGACATGTAAGAAGCAGCTCAGGATATGAAGTAGTATCTGCATCGGAACTAGTACATAGGCAATTCACGTATAATGTATAATTGTTAATGAATTTTTATGCAAATATGATGATCAAGAATTAAAGCAGAACATTAAATATATATGGTTTTGAACTACGACTTTAAAACTAGAAACATTGGCAATTGTCATTAAATGGGACTAAAAGTAAATTTAATGTGCTAATGGTATGAAATGAATAAGTGCTTACGCAATCTATTACATCGGATGAATGTGGCCAAGTATAATAGTTAGAAGAGCATTAATTGGATACCTACATGTTATAATTATTAGATAAATAGGTACCATTATAATATTAGCATAACTTAATTTTTATGTGTTGTATTTAAATAATTGTTATGTGAGTTAGTTAATATGTATAAAATGTTTTTTTTTAAAGATATTGGACTTGTGAGATAAAAGTTAAAAGGTTTTTTTGAAAATAAATATAAATATGAACTATTATTATGAAATCAATTTATTATGACATTTATAGGTTCATAATGTGTTTTCCAATTTAAAGTTTTTATTTTGAATGGTTTAAAACTGGACGCTTACAAAAGTACAAAAATGTCTACGAGGACTCATGGAAAGTACGGCTCATCAACTAGAACAAACTATAAGAGAAGTTTAAGGAGGATTTTCCTAAAGATTTCAGGTTTTTAATACGATTCGCGCTGACCTGATTCTCCGCTTCTTTGTGCGTTCGATTGGAGTTACCGTGAACCATGACATGTCACTACAGTGTCATTATTAATGTTTTTTTAAAATTAGTGCTACAAAGTTGTTTTGCATGCTTCTTTGTAAAGGTTTTTCACCATTTTTAATATTTTCCCGCGATTAAACATAATTCTTTATATTTGGAAACACGTTGAATCGTCAAATTTTAAAAAGACAAAGGTAAAACTTTATTATACATTAATGTAAAAAATATCTGGATACCGTAATAAATAACTTAAATTGAGTTTAAATTTTTTATTAAAAAATCAAAGATACGAAGAATGTCTGCATGCTTCTTCGTACATATTTGTCACACAATACAATACCCTTTTTTAAACAAGATAAATGCCATCCAATTCGTAAAAACCACTTTGTATCAATTCCTTTTACTATGTGGAGACGTATGTAGAACGTAATCACCCAAGGTGATTGTATACATTTTTCGTTAGACTTTATCGTTACACAATCACGGTTATTTGATTAGACGACTTAATCATTTTATTGATGATGACCTTAGATCGAGCATAGATGGATAAAACTTCTTACTAAATTATTATTAATATAAGTAATCCCATTAGTTCTAGGAATTGCACCGTGGCAATTATGATCGCATTACCTTTTGAATACTCCATCACAACTAGATCAACTGATGTGGTGGTGGTATGTCAAGTAGGGTCATAGCCTTTAGAAAATTAATTGTTTATTTGATTAAACGTGGGTAGTTAATTTTCTTCAAGGAGTATTATTGAAAATACTAATTCTTAAACTTTACTATGTTTTGTAAATGGCACTACCTGTATAAAAAAACATAACCTATCGGCTTTCAGGTTCGATTTTGAATTTCAGAAAAAATTTCAATGACTGGTTTCGTCAACTTAAGTTAGTCTTGAGAGTTAAAAAGGAAATTGTTTGTCATTGAACAACCTATTACTCGGCCTTTTCACCTAGCCCCCCAACCAATTCCGAGTACTTGCGTAGTGGAATGCGGTATATGATTCATAATGAGGTAGCTTGTCTTATGCTCAGAAGTATGACTCCTGAACTTTAAAGACAATTCAAAAGTTCCTCACGTTATGGAATGCTTCAGAAGCTTAAATTCATGTTTGAGAAACAAGCTAGAGTGGAGTGGTTTGACCTAATCCAAACTTTCCATGCTTGTAAAAAGGATGAGGGAAAACCAGTTGGCCCATATGTCATTAGATGAAGAATTATGTGGAACTGGAACGTCTTGGTTATGTACTACCACAAGATCTTGCTATTGGTCTTATCTTAAATGGCCTCACTAGTGATTTTACTGGATTTGTAAGAAATTACAATATGCATAACATGGGGAAGACAGTGAGTGAACTAGCATGGCCCCCCCCCCACGGGGGGGGGCCCCCCCCCCCCCCATTGAGTAATGAAAAGGGTTTACCTAAAAAGGCTAAAAACACCACAATTATATGATATTAAAGTTGGTAAAATCCAGAAATCCAATAAGAAATCGCGTAAGCTAAAGGTAAGGTAAATCTAATGGCAAGGGAGAAGATAAACAAGTTTTATATCACCTAAGCTATAAAAACCCTAAACCTTCTGCTAAAGAGCACCCAGCTAAGGATGACACCTGCCACCACTTCAAAGAGGTAGGTCATTGTAAGAGGAATCATCCTGCTTACCTTGCTGGGTTGATTAAGAAGAATAAGCAAGTTGGCACTGCAAGTTCTTCAGATGTCTTCATAATAGAATTATATTCTTTTCCTACTAAATCCTGGGTGTATGACACTAGTTGTGGTACTCCATATTTGTAACACAAACAAGGAGCACTCTATTTGTATGTGCGCAATGGTGTTCATGCACAAGTAGAAGCTATTGGAAGTTTTGACATAGTTTTGCCTAATGGCCTAGTGATTTGTTTAGACAATTGTCATTATGCACCTTCTATTACTAGAGGTGTTGTTTCAGTTCGCCGTTTGGTAGAAAATGGATTTGACCAGTGTTTTATGGATTTTGGAATTTCAGTTTCTAAGAACAATGTTCATTATTTTAATGCTATTCCCGGTAATGGTATTTATGAAATTGATATGCATGATCTTGTACCAAATCATAATTCTATTTATAATGTTAGCACTATAAGAGCCAAACATAATTTGGACTTTACTTATCTATGGCACTGCCGTCTTGCTCATATAAGCAAGAAACGTATTGAAAAGCTGAAGGGCTTTTAAAATCAACAGATGATGAGTTATTTGATCCATGCGTATCTTGTTTATCGGGCAAGATGACAAGGAAATCGTTTTTACATCGTCCCGAAAGGGCGACTGATCTTCTTGGAATAATACATACTGATGTGTGTGGTCTACTTAGACATGTGTCAAGACAAGGTGCTAGCTACTTCATTACATTCACGTATGATTATAGTCGTTATGGTTATGTTTATCTTCTTAAACATAAACATGAAATCTTTGAAACATTCAAGGTGTTTAAGAATGAAGTGGAAAATCAACTCGCGAAGACAATCAAGGCTGTTCAATCAGATTAATGTGGTGAATACATAAGCCAAGAGTTTAAAGATTATCTTAAAGCTTGTGGAATTGTCCAACAGCTTACTCCTCCATACACACCACAACACAATGGCGTGTCTGAAAGGAGAAATCGTACTTTATTAAATATGGTTCGATCTATGATGAATCTTACAACTCTGTAGTTATTCTTTTAGGATTATGCCCTAGAGTCTGCAATATGCATTCTCAATATGGTTCCAACCAAGAAGGTTGATAAGACTCCATATAAATTATGGTATGGAAAAGTTCCAAACTTGTCTTACTTAAAGGTCTGGGGATGTGAGGCGCTTGTAAAGCAGGATACGCCTGACAAACTCCAACAAAGATCTTTTAAGTGTATCTTTATATATAAATGGATACCCAAAGGAAACAATGGTTACTATTTTTACTTCCTACCGAAAGACAAAAAAGTTGTTGCGAGTAATGCTGAGTTCATTGAGAAAAATCTCATAAACACAGAGTTAGTGGGAGGGGCCATGGATCTTGAAGAAATTTAAGTGAAGATACCATCACATTACTGGAAAATCACTAGCGAAATTCCTATGGAGGTTAAAGGTTTTGAACCACCTCAAGGGAAGAGATTCGTATACGTATAGGTCCGAAAGGACACATCGAGCTCTAGATCTTTTATGTCTAAATGTAGAAGCGGAGGAGCATAGTCTAGGAGATCTTAATGAACCTACTAGCTATAAAGCCGTGATGTTAGATTTTGAATCTAATAAATGGATCGATGCTATGAATGCGGAAATACAATCCATGATGGGCAATGGTATGGGTCCTGGTCGATCTTTCTCCTGGCTGTAAGACTGTTGGGAGTAAGTGGATTTTTAAGAAAAAAACTGACATGGATGGTATTGTACATACCTATAAAGCTCTTCTTGTAGCAAAGGGTTATACTCAACTCTATGAGGTTGATTATGAAGAAACGTTCTCACCCGTCGCTGGCATTAGAGCTATTAGGATTCTCATATCTATAATGGCGTTCTATGATTATGAGATATGACAAATGAATGTCAAAACTGCATTCTTAAATGGTTATCTTGATGAAGACATTTATATGGTACAACCTGAAGGTTTTATTGATCCTAATCATCCCAAAAAAGTATGCAAGCTTTAAAGATCCATTTATGGTCTTAAGCAAGCATCAAGAAGCTGGAATAAAAGATTTAATGAAGAAATCAAAAGGTTTGGTTTGGATTAAAATCTTGATGATCCATGTGTATATCAAAAGGCTAGTGGGAGTAATGTTACATTCCTCATCCTATATATTGATGACATAATCATCATAGGAAATCACATTCCAAGTTTACAAAGTGTAAAGGATTATCTTGGAAAGTGTTTTGCTATGAAAGATTTAAGGGAAGCAGCATTTATTCTTGGAATCAAAATCTACAGAGATAGGTCAAAGCGATTGATTAGACTTGGTCAAAATGCTTACATGGATAAGATCTTAAAGAGATACAAAATGGATAATTTCAAACGTGGTCATATCCTCATGCAAGAAAGACTTGACTTGAACAAAATACAAGGTGCTTCAACACCTAAAGAGGTGAAGCGTATGCAAAATGTACCTTATGCTTTGGTTATGGGTTCCATTATGTATGCAGTAATTGCATGTTAGTGCAAATTTTACGATATTTAATCTATACGATCTCTTTATGTTTTGGTGATGACAAACATGTAACTTGTAATACATAATGTAAAGTACCAAAGTTACTCGTAATCACAAATCATCACATAAGGTATGTACAAACAAATTAAACGTGTAGGATGATCAAAGAAAAATATTTGTTTCTTAACCATTACATTTCTACAAAAGTATTTTTCATAAAAATAAATAAACGCAAAATACTTTTTAATAAAAGAAATGTTTTATTTTTATATAAAATTTGAAATATGGTTTTCCCCCCGAAAACATGTCAAACTTTCAGCAGACAAGTTTGTCACCACAAAAAGACAAAAACAGAAGCGTCTGTCGGGGCGGTCCCTTAAATAGGCCGGCGGCCCCCTTTAATTAACCCGTCTGCCCCCTAAATATATATGGACCCGCTGCTTCCTGACATGCTGTTTTCAGCTTCCTAAAAATAGTGGGTCAACCTCCAACTGGTTTTCACAACCATTATTTTCAAACGATTTTTTTCATTCTTTCTCTCTCTAGGATCTCACAAAATCTCTCTAAACTTTGATCAATCAACTTGGTTAATCTTGTTTAAATGTGATCAAATCTTTTATCCTTTCCTCAAGTGCAAGAGAAGAACTTCGGTCATCTTCAAGATCCGAAGTTATGTAGTCTAGTTAGTCTATTTGTAATATTTGTTACATATAGATCGAGTCCATGTCTTCCAATCTTTAGTAGTGTGTAGATCCAAATGATGTATATATTTGGATGAGTTGATTGTGGGTTGGTTAGTATTTTAGGCCTTAAAATACATTGGTAAAGTGGTAGATTGGTTCTAGCTAAGATTATGACTCGACATGTAGCTTAGTGTCGGAAAATAATGTAAGCGACGCGGTTTATGTGTTTAGGCCATAAAACACAAGGTTTGTTATGTTGGGCCATAAAACATAACGGGTTTGGTTGTACGCGAAGAAGAACTCGACATCTAGCTTAGTGTCGGAAAATAATGTAAGCATTGGTATAAGGTTTTCTCCGCCGAAAGGGAGCTTGTTAATTAGTGAAGTAACTCTCGAGTTGGATACTTGAGGGGTGGAGTAGGGCGAAGAGGAGCTTCGTGACCAAACCATTATAAATCATCATGTCGGTTTGCATTTTCTTTTACCCTTCGCTTTACTTATTTATTTACATTTATCGCTTTACTTTTATACTTGCATTATGCTCATGATTATGTGAATGGTTGTGTATATCTTGTTAGTTAAAGTTGTGTAGCTCTTTATGCTAAATATTGTGAGTGTAGTTATATTGTTAGAATATGCTTTAGCTATTGTAAACTTATGATCGACACTTTTTATATTGCGTCAAACTTGATTGGTGATTTGATACAAAAGATCTAGTCCAAAAACCTCTTTGGAGGCGGTCCCATAAATCAGGCGGCCCTCTGATATACTTGGCGGCCCCCATATATATATGGGACCGCCGGTAAAAGAGTGATGTAATCCTAAAGATTTAAAGTTTTTTAATGGAAACGTATTCACCCCCCTCTACGGTTTCCACAATTGGTATCAGAGCCAGGTTTCTCTAGTTTTCAAAACAAATGGTTTTTAAAATAGAGTACGATCCATGTATCAAATTATCTATGAAGGGGGGTTAAATATGAAAAGTGTTTTATTGTTTGATTCGTACTAGTTTTGTTATTAAATATAATTTGTATACTAGCTTGAAGGAAAATTTTCTCAAAAGAAATTGGAAGTGCCAACTTATGTTTGTCTAAGTCGTAAGAGTAGAAATGATGTCTAAAACACGAAATTTATGTGCTGGAACAATTTTTTAAAGTCTTATGTTCTACAGTTAAGTCACCAAATGATTTTGAACAAAAAACGTGTTTTGGGGTCACTGGTGGCGGTCCCATAAATGTTAGGGCGGTCCCCAAATATATTTGGGGGCCGTCACCTTAATAGGGGTCGCGTGTCTATTTCAGCAGAATTTAGCAAACTTCGAAAAATCATATAAAATCAATCGTAAGTCCGTAGAAGTCGTGCCACCCGCCATTTCGAAGATAATTGAGTCTACTTTCATTTAAAAACACTTCCAAGTCTTCATTCTAAACTTAAATAAGTCAGAAATGCACAATACCACATAGTGGTCAAAACTTTGAGTTCTGTTTTAACGTAAAACTTGTATTTTATATTTTCCTTTGAGTCGGGCATTTCTAATTGATATGTCTTTAAAAAATAGTGTATTTGTCCTTTCAAAATATTGATCTTAATTAAATTTTGAAATGGGGAGGAACTATTTTATTTTCAAATCAAATCAAGCTAAGTATACATCGTTATATCTGATACACAAAACAACGACGAATATCCTTATGTGTATGCTAGATGATTATGTGTGTTTACTTTTGTTTCAACTTGATTAATAGATATTAATAAGTAATCATTACTATATGTGAATGGAGCGAATTATATATCTTAGAACACATTGTCCCTGTATGCTATATGTATGTTAGCTAGTTTTTTTAATATAGCCTAATAGGAATTACCTGATATTTCTTTTGTTAAGTTGCAAATTGTTTGTGCATTTCATATAGGCTATATTACCCACTATATTTAAAAGTGTTACATAAACATCCTTGGAAGATCATTTTGAGTTAATAACCCACTATAGAATGAGAGTTTTAATAGTTTTTGTCAAGTTGTGGAAAAAAATGTTCTAAAGATCATATTTTGAAAACCCTCATTAAAATATTTTCAACAAATTATCTCTCTTCAACAAATTTCTAAAATATTTTCAAACATCTTGCGTGTTTGGACCTCGGGTTGGTTAAACAAAATAAAATTTTGTATTAATACATTGGTAATTAAGTAAAAGAAAATATATTTTTTAAACTTTGATTGTGCTTGCATTTGTTCTAACACACACACATAATTATATTCTTTTTGTAAACGTATAGTATTTTACAAAAGATATGTGTTGTATAAAAATGGTTAGGAAAATCATTTATATACTCATAAAATGTCAAAAACTATGCATACTATACATATCAACAAATGATTTTTCGCACAAGCAAAATATATGACAATCTTGAAGTAAGAAATGAACTTGTCATTATTCATCAACCTCACCTTTCAACTAGTCTTAGGATTAGTGGAACACACTATGAAAATGGTTATTTGTCTTCATTTAAAAGAGTGTTCGTGAGGGTCAAAAAAGATTTCGAATATATATCAACTCATTATTCAAACTATGATTGATATTATTATCGAATCTAATTGACAAGTTTTCGAGTATGAACAAGAAATCGGATTCTTATTTGCCTAGCTTTAAGATTATATCAAAATATAACAAGAGATATTATCTTAAACCTACGTACTCAATCACACTCGATTGATATGCAAAATAATGACATCCCTTTCCAAGACGATAAGAATATGCATCGGATCATAATTCACTCTTGTGTAGATGATGTCATATTGAGTCTACTTGTCCAATAGTTGTCTTCCAAATATTTGGCAAATATATGCATAAAATACACAATGAAGTAGGATTGACGACTTGAATGTTTTGTCCAAAATATTCAAGTAATTTACCTTGCAATGCAATTGGTAAAGTCGTCATCTCCGAAAAGCCAAACTAGAAGCAAATGCAAACAACATATGTAAACTTTGGTCAATACAATTCAAAAGCACAACATCAAAACTCTAACTACACTTATCAAAACTCTCTCTTACTTTATCAAATAAGCATAATATTTCTTCTTCACCAAATGAGAACCCTTTAACCATCTAAGGTTAGGATTAGGAAGAATTAAACATATTCCACAAACCATTTTTTGTGCTTTCTTTCAATAGGTGATTGTATGAGGATTTTGAATATGAGAATGATAATATTCAAAACGATAATCAATCCCTCACTATTCAAATTCTAATTAACAAACTTGGAATATGAACATGAAATCGAGATTAATATTTATCTAGATCACAGAAATATCAATCAAATGACCATAGATATTTTTCGAGTCTACATGTTTAACCATCCTTGATTATTACATGAAACACGAAGTCATTGAAGACAACAAAGATTAAGTCCAACAATTTATAACTCACCGACATGCAATGAAGATGTCTCATTGAGTCTAAAGTGTTCAAATGTTGTGTTATTAGCTATGGTTAAATTATACATGCTAAACTAAATACACTCTAAGTAGGATTGATGACTTATGAATTTTCATCAGGAAACTTATAAGTACTCTAACTTGATAAGCAAGACTTGGATGTCATTTCCGAAAAATTAAACCAAGAACCCTAATTACTAATACAAGTTTCTCTTAATAACATAACATCAACACCATCCCCCAAATAATAGAAAAATGATCCTTGCCCAAATCACGGATCGATGGATCCTTCGTCCTAGATTCATCTTCGATTTAGGTAGATCCGCCCTATGGAATTAGATTTAAAACATCTTCCTCTTGTGAATCTCTTGCTTAAAAATTCTAACATACATGTAACTAACCTTTAGTAAATCATCATTATCTATACAAAGAAACATTCACAAGATCTATTAAGGTAAATAACCTTAATTAAATTTCTTTCATAAAAGACATGCAAAGGTGCATTCTTTGAACACTCTCATTATAGATCATTACACATTGTCACTCTTAAGTATACTCATATGTTCTTGTTAGCCTCAATTTTATTGAGTCAATAAAGGAAGCTCGTTCCCGTGTTCAAGACCTCACTTCGAGGGAGATTGTTAGCCTCAATTTATTGAGTCGAACAAGGAAGTTCGGTCACTCTACGATGGAGCTTCGGTCTTTAATTAGTTAATGTTGTAATAGGATAATATCGGGAATCGGGCTCGATAGATAATCTAATATTGTATATGTTTTGGGTTTAATCCCAAGCAAAACCCGAGCCCGGGTCCTAGTTAAATATCCCGCGCGTCATTTAACGAGACGGGGTATATAAACTCTTTTCTATTTAGAAAAGAGTTAGTTGTTAAAATAATAAATCTTTCCTTTCCAAAATTCTCTCATCTCTCTCTCTCTCTTCTTTCTCTCTCTAAAACAACTCACCTCCTTTCTCTTTTCTAGATCAAATTCGTGTATGATATATATGTTATGAAGTGTTTACGAACCTACCAATTGGCATCAAGCTTCAAGGGGGATTTTGTGATAGATTTCTTGTGTTGATGCAGCAAATTCCGTGGCTTATTTTTTGAAGAAAAAAGTCCACGGCTCACTTTTTGATTTTGCTTGTTTTTGTTAATCTTGCTCTCTACTTATTCTACACATCAAAAGGTAAGATTGTTACAAATTTCGTGTGTTATACAAGCTTAAAGTTCGAATTATAAGCTTTAAAAGGTTAGTGTTCTTCGTGGAGAGTTGCCTAATTTTGGACGATTCTCAAAGAAATACGAGTTAAGGTGTGTTTAAACTTGATATACACACTTAGTATTGCATGTTAGAGCCTTGATTCGTGGATAGAAAAGCTTATTTGAGTGATTTTTTTCAAAATTCGATCCTTGTGTTCATCAAGGAGGGTTGCTTATTTAAGTATTGTTTCTTCACGGCGGTTTGAAAAAGTCAAAGTCTGAATTAAGCAGGTACAAGCAGTGTCAATAGGTTAAACAGCGATTTGCTAAACATCGAGTTGCTAAACGGGATTTGCTAAAAACGCGAGTTTGCTAAAACACGATTTGCTAAACGGCGGAGTTTTCTAAACGGCGAAGTTTGCTAAACGGCGAGTTGCTAAACGCAGATTACCAAGCATCGGTTTGATTATTCCTATTACATACAACGGGCGTTTTGCTTACACGAGCAGCTTTTATGATGGTTCGAAAAATATAGCAACAAAATTCAAAGTTTGATCTTTGTTTGTGGTTAAAGGTGTTAAAGATTTGTACTTTCGGGTTTAGATCTATCCCTTGCATCATTACTAGGTGATTTTAACATCATTTCGTAGCTTTCAAGAAAGTTTGATGATTTTTTCTTGGCTGCGTTTTGACTAACTGAAGGGGTGTTCTTGATTGCGTTTTGCCTCTGCGTTTTGGTTATTGCGTTTTGCCTAGGGGAGATTATGTCCATTTCATTTCTTGGTTGCGTTTTGTCTCAAAAGGTTGAACTGCGTTTTGTCCAAGAAACAGCTCTGCGTTTTGACTAAAGACACTGCGTTTTGTCCATTGAAAACCCTTGTTTTGAAAACCTAATTTCCTGAAAAAAATTTCATTTCTTGGTCGATCCGCGCATCAGGTGGTATTTGACCGAATTTAGGAATCTATTAATCATTGTCTAAACATAACAAAACATCAAATCAAACAACAAACAAAGGACTTATAAGGACTAATCATTCAACAAACACACATTAACATCAATCAATTATTCATTCACGGTTTGTCTATTGATTTTGTAAAATCCCATTAATTCACTTATCGGTTTTAATCATAGACGTGTAAAATCCCGTGAACGTGAATTGCATACAAGACCACAACTTCAATCACATCCACTTAAGATCCAACCAATATTTCACACTTCATAATACATATTCATTCATTCATTATGTCTACTCCAATCAACACATCCTCAACAGATAGTCAAATGCACAACAATATCATGGCAGCTGGTTCAAAAGATCGTCCACCAATGCTTGGACCAGGAAGATATTCACAATGGAGATCATGTTTTCTATGGTACACTAACACGAAACCAAATGGTGAGGGATTGAGAAAAAGCATACTATATGGTCCCTACGTACCATCTATTGTACTAGTTCAAGCTATTGCTGCAATGGAAGGTAATCCTGCAATACAACAACATACAACAATTGAAACAGTATTGAACATGACTCTAGAGAACAAAGAACACTTTCTGTCTGAAAAAGAAGCAATTTTCTTGCTTTTAACTGGTATTGGAGATGATATCTATTCCACTGTTGATGCTTGTAAAACAGCGAATGAGATGTGGATAGCCATTGAAAGGCTACAACAGGGTGAATCATTGAACGTACAAGATGTAAAGACCAATCTGTTCTGGGAATTTGGGAAGTTTACTTCTCGAGATGGAGAATCAATGGAGTCGTATTACTCACGGTTTTATAAACTGATGAATGAGTTGACAAGGAACAACTTGCAAGTTACTACAATGCAAGTAACCAGAATGGTCAAGATTTGTGACGCTTGTCAAGCAATCAAAAGAAATAGACACCATCTCATATCACACACTTTTTGACATTCTGAAGCAGTATCAAAATGAAGT
>BQNB010037196.1:13958-49611 GCA_026074375.1 Tanacetum coccineum | reverse complement strand
CCAAGGCAAAATAGAGGGCCAGGATTTGTTTGCTCTCCCCCTCTCACACAACAAACACAAAGCCTCAGTTATAAAAGAAGAGGAAGACAGAAGAAAAGAGTAGTTAGTTAGTTTAATTTTCAGCTTGTAATTTTCGTTATTTTTAAGCATTTTCTCTTAAGATTTCAAATTCAGCTTTAGTCACTTGTACCTTTGTTATTTCAATTTGTACTTTACATTTTGAGTAATAACATTCAGTCTTTGAGTTTCAATTGCTTTTGATTTCCATTTTAAGCCGTTTTCATCCAATAAGCTCTCAATAAGCTCTTTTGAGCTTATTCCTGTTCATAAGCTCAAATTCAGTCAAATTTTGTTTTTAAGCAATTCATTTACTCATTCTAATCCATTTACATCAAAGTCATGATCACTTGAGTGCATTTGAGTTCAATTTGAAGGATCAAAGGAGAAATAAGCTAAAAATCAGCTTATTGAGTTTATCAAGGTTTAGAGGCTTTGGAAGCCATTAGGAACACTTAAGTTTCTTCTCTTGGATAGCTTAAGTGTGAAGACTCTTCAAATCTCAGGTTTACTTTTCTGAACTTCAATTTAGCATTTAAAAGCTTAATTCATTTTAGCTTATTCATTTGGAATCTTATGTTTAATCCTGCTCATTTTGCTTAGATTAGATTATAGATGTTATAGTTTTAAAACTGTTTTAGTTAAATTTCATTTAGTTTTCATAATTTTCAAATCTGTCATTTAGCCTTAAATAAGCTAGGAGAGAAACTAGCTATTTCTTTCAAATAAGCTGTGGACTTTAGTTTTAAAATAGCTTAAGTAGGTCATTTTTAGTAGAAGTAGATATAAGAATTTAGCTGTTTTAGTGTTAAAATAGATTTTGAGCATTCTTTAGTTTTGACAGTTCCTGTTAAGGAGTGTTTGGATTTAGGAATATTTGACTCTTAAAGTCAAAAATTCAATGTCAAAGCTTTTCATATAGTTTTGTTAGGTTATGATTTCAAGTGTACAATAGGTTTTAAAAGTTAGTGTGAAAAATTTAAGAGATTTGAGCTTAATGATTTGATCCAGCACCAGGGCACTTTAGATAGCAAATTAGTTTAAGCTTTAAGAAATTTATAGCTTTCTAATATTCAACATTGTCCAAGGCAGGTTTAGATACAAGGATTTAGTAGGTTTAAAAAGTTATCACTTTAGAACTTAGCCTGCAAGTAGCTTTGGTCAAGTATATCAGCTACAACAGTTAAAACTGTTGTTGCTGTTCAAATTTCTAGTTGTCTTTTAGCCTGTGTAATTAGGAGTTAGAATCTAGGATTAAGGTTCTCTTTAGTTCTCTATTAGTTCTACAAAATTCATCACTTAAGTTTCATTATCAAGCTTTTAATCTAGCTTATTTTTCCTGCAAAAAGTAGTACAACAGTGCATTAGAGTCTAGCTTAATTTTCTTATTGAATTCTTATTTTTAGATGGAATTTTTAGAAATCTTTTATCTAGGTTAGTTTAATAAACATAGCATAGCTTATATTCAACATTTCAGCCTTTAAGGTTCAGTAATAAGCTTTTTAGCTTATTAGCAAAAGCTTATCTCAGTTTTTAGCTTAAACTTGCACATTTTCAGATTAATTTTCTTGAAATTTTTGTTAAAGCTTAACTAATTTTTGTTTAGATATCCTTAGGTTACATCTTAATCTACATAGAGCTTCTTTTAGTTTTCAGTTTCATCTAGAAATAAGCTTGGAATAAGCTAAAGTCTAAAAAGTAGGAAAAAGCATAGTTTCTGTGAACAGTTTCAAAAAGCTAAGTTTTTAGCTTATTCTGTGGACAAAAGTAGAAAGTGTCTTTGTTAATGTTGTTTAGAATAAGCTCCTCTATAAGTTTGTAGTTTTGAGTTTTAGTTGAATCTCAATTTTCAATAAGCCAAAAATAAGCTAGATCGCGGGGTCTGTTTAGTACTTTTCCCAAAGTTTAGGGTTATACGTTTTAACTACTGTGTAAATTCTCAATAGTTTACCCGCCTACTTTTTAGTTTGTTTAATTGCAGTTTCTACCCTGTCTTTTGTAAAAGAATAAAATAGTTTTAAATTTTTAGAAATTAGTTTAATAAAGTTAGGTTAAAAGTTTTAATTGATAAAATTTGGGCTCAATTGGTTTATAAAAATTAGGGCTTTTTGTTCCAATAAATTTCTGCACCTTTGTAGTTTTTAAAAACCATTTTTCCTTATTTTTCCAATTAAATTTGTATTTTCTAGGAATTAAAATAGATTTTAGTTAATTTCTTTTTCTTAGAAAAATCATATAAAATAGAAAAATAGTTGAAATTTTTTGATTCTTTTTGTGAAAATTTTATTTTTAAATTTAGTATTTTTGAAAAATAAAAGTAAAATTTTAGTTTTAAGTTTTAGAAAAAGTTTATTTTTGTTAATTCATTAATCTTAGAAAAATCATAAAAAAATTCAAAAATAGTTAAAAAATTCCAATTCTTTTTCCTAAAATTTTCTTTTTAAATTTGTGATTTTTAGGTATAAAGTTTGCTAAAAGTCGTGCCTTAGATTTTAAATTTCATTTTTAGCTCGCGTTTTTACTTTTCGTGCATTTAAATTTCGAGCTAGTTAATTGTTTTTAATTCGTGCTATTATATTTGTAGTATAATCAAAGTTCAAAAATCCTTTATCATTCTAAACTCGAATCCGAATTATTCTCAATTCTCAATTCACGATTTCGTTGGGACACGACCCGAGTAGTACAATACTTCCCGGATAAAAATATACATATTGTGTTTTCTTTAGTGAGATTTTTACCTTATATTTCTCTTGTTTGAGAAGTATTTTGGAAAGAATTTTACGGGATTAATACTATATACGTATATAAATTTGTTTGCTTTTACTACAAACCAGCTCCCTAGGGTGAGGAACTTGGTCTTATAAATCCTTTGTTAGAAAGTTCTTGTAGTTGAGCAGACAATTCTTCCATTTCCAAAGGTGCTAATCTATACGGGGCTCGAGCTACAGGTGCAGCACCTGGGACTAAGTCGATTCAGAATTCAACTTGTCGTATCGGTGGTAATCCAGGTAAGTCTTCAGGAAAGACTTCCGGAAAGTCCCATACAGTTGGCACGTCTACGAGTCGCTTCTCCTTTGACTTGTCTTTGTTTTCTTTCACCGTAACTGTGCCAGAAATAGTTGAAAACCATTCTCCATATACTTCTGGGCCTTTTCACATGATATAATGCTCAACGTTGATTTCTTCTCCTTGTCACTTTAATCTCCTTGAACGATTAAAATTTAATTTCCGTAAGGAATACGCACTATAAGATAATCAAAAAGAATGGTTGTAAAACAAATGTGTTGCCTTTTATTTATATAATTTTATTTTCGAAAGATGTTTTTTTTACACCTAATACAATCATGATATCGACTACAACAAATTTACTTTTTGAAAAGGAAAATTTATGACTCGTAAACACGAGATTCTTGATAGCAATTAGACTCCCAAAATACTAAAGAATTCCAAGACCATAATATTGAATTTACTGAAAAAGATACTTGACAAGAACTCATTTTGCCAAACCAAACAAACCATTAAAACTAAATTCCTATAAACCAAAGGTCTTTAGAAACCAAACCAAAAATAGTTCGTCACCCTTAGACAAAAGGAAAACAATCAAAACGTCGAACGGAGAACGTAGAACACCAGTTCTATGATAACACCCTAGAATACTAACACGACGTGGATATCTGACGAACTCAATGAGCTAAACGAAACCAACTTAAGAATCATGACGGGGACCACACATCAGTAACGATGTATCCACAACGAAAAGATGAAAGGGAACCTTAACATCTATGCAACCCACCTAATATAATTTGTCAAATCGGTTAAGAGAGGATCTTCTCTAACCACATAACCCCACCCTATCCTCTACAGAGACTCTCACTTACCATCTTACCTACCATTTCAATCTATACAACTATCCAGACTTACATCCTTACATAATACATACAAGCAACAATGATCAATGCAATCAAAGTCACAAGTCCACGTGTGTGTTGCCTTTATAATTATGTTCGCGACCATAATTATAATTGCACCTTTTTCACACGTGTACTTACTTCCAAGACCACACATCTCAATGATAACACACATCTACCACATAGCACTTAATAATAATCCAAATATAACTCAAACATGATAATCCATCTAACGAACCATAAAATCCCAATCGACCAAACGAAACAGAAGTCACATCGTGACCCAAAATATAAAAGCAATCCTCGATTATAGCAACGCATCGAGGTAGAAAACGAAATAAACTTATGTTGGGCCTCGCTTGGGTTTGACTTTTCTCTCTCAAAAGTCACCCAACTCCGCGGGTCCAGTGAGGTAAACAATCTCCCAACGATATCTCCTAGGGGTAGGGGAAGACATGACTAAAACAATAACAAAGGGGTATATACTATTAGATCCCCATAATGAAAAAGTATATATTTCATATTATATAGTAGTAATTCAAAATAGAAAGAATTTCAAAGCTTTTAGGTAGCGGGAACATACGGTATATACGTACACAAACACTTATGCCCTAAAATGCAACTATATGAGGGACCCTTAAGCTATAGTCTAGGCTCAACCACCTAGTTCTCTATAACCAAAGGCTCTGATACCAATCTGTCACACCCCGCCAAGGCGGAAACGCGAGGCGTAAACAAGAATGGATATCATCACAACACATGGTGTCTATATAGAGAATACTAAAATGAAAACTAAAGTAAAGCAAAGACACAAAGTGTCATAACAATACCCAAAACCTAATGGTGTCTTTATTAATGAGAAAGAGGTCTCGTCAATAAATGACATGCAAAAACATAATCCAAACAATTCATGCAAACGCATTTATTCAAACAGAAAGCATAAATAACTCCAAGCATCCTACGGTCTCTTCTAGCCACTTCGCTCTATCTTAACACCATTAAGCTCACCTGAAAATGATGCTTAAAAACGTCAACACAACGGTTGGTGAGAGACATAGGTTTAAGACTCACATTATAAACCTTTAAAACCAATTACTGTGATTATCAAAACAATATAGGACAATTATGCAACATATGAACTTATGCTAACATGCAAACCAAATCACCATATCAAACCAACCATACATATACTGGGTAGGCGTACCCCTCCGATCCCACATACGTCACTTACGCACCTAAAAGTCTACCAGCTGAAGCTTATATTTAGGTATGGACCCATACCAATTCACTGAGTTGATCAATCTCAAATTAACGATCCGTGAGATGATCAGCCTCACTATTAATGATCCTCAACATAATACAATATCATGCAACAACAAGCCATATGCAGTCACATAATGTCCACACATAATCAAAACACATAATCACAGCAATTCAAAATATTTCCAAAACACTTAGCATCATTTCCATCCTAATTTAAAACATTAAAAAGAGGGACTATAAAACTCACCTGATGCTTAGCTTCCCAAAAGAATCCAACAAAAGCTTCACAAACACTTCACGGATAATCTAAACAATTAAGCACACAATAAGCTACCATCAATTAGGCATTCAACCCAATATGATGTAACCTCAACTATGATGGATATCTAAGCTATCTACCATAGTTCTATACTTGTTTTAAACCTTTTCCAACTCTTATATACACCATTTACACTTCAATACTACACTTTAAATTTTCTGGATTAGAGCAGAATTTTATACTCACTTACGCGTCCTAAACGTACCACTTAAACACTTCCACAATTCAAACCAAAATTCACCATGCTACATATATGTCTTATGAACCTCTACTAGCTCTCCCAAAGTTATTACCCTTTTACAAATACCCTTTAGAAATTCATTAATCCAAAGTGTCCAGAATTCGGCCAGAATCTGACCCCCTAAAAGTATGACGTTAGATAACCCACTTAAACTTCATAACCTACTTAGAAAAAATTCAGGGGTCACACACAATATATAAACTAACTTCCACGTGATTTAGAGCCTCTAACTAGATGTCTAAGTATTTTTAGAAAAATCAAAACCAAAACTAAAATTCGTCACAGTTTTACACACTGATTTTGTAAAGACCTTTTGACCCACTTCTTGACCATAAAAACTCACGAGACCAACTTTTCTGGAAAGTAGACTCTCTGAGGTTATCTCCAGTATGTTGTAAATTGTTTATTTGATAATTTATGATTGAGTTATGACCGTTACAAAATTGCCTAATTTTCTGCAGTGAATTAAACAACTAATTCAGGCGATCTAGACCCTAACGCGTGATTAAATCACGAACCCAATTAGACCAATGATCAAACAATCATCATTAAACTATAAACTCCAGAAAATTTAAAACCCTAATTTATAAACCCTAATTTATTTTCATGATTAAACCTAATCCATCATGCTTAGATTACAAGAATTAAAATAAAAACTAGAATTAAACAAAGAATTAGAAAATACTTTAAACCCTAAAAAATTTCTTCTCTTTTTTTTCTCTCTGGATCGGTCGAGCAATAGGGGAGGAGGGTTATGGGATTCATTTTGTATTTATAGGCCCCCAATTAATTATAGATAATATTTAATTAGAGTTTGTTTCCTTTTAAAACTCTTTTTTTTCTTTTCTTTCCCCTTATCCTCTTTAAATTTGTTTTTACTATTCATCTATAAAAAAATATATTTTTTTATTTATTTATTAATTACTTAATTATTTACTTTACCATAAGTTTTTATAAAAACCTAAGCTTATTTGCACATACCTTTTTGCTTAAACGCAATTTACTAGACTTTTAAAAATAATTAACTTTCCAAAAATACTTTTCATTTCACAAATTCACTTTCTAAAAATAGAAAGTCTTCCAAAAACTCTCATATTTTAACAAACTCATTTCTTTCACAAATGACACACTTCCCATTTTAATCCATCACCTAGACATCCACATATTAACCAAAACAATTCTCTCAAAATACCCAATCAATTTCATTATCACTATAAGTGATTAAAATGAAATTTCTCCATCAAATAACTCATTTCTCTTAACTTAACCTCTAAAACCTAAACTTATCTTAAATTACTAACACAAAAATACGTATACGTATAATTACTTACACAATTAACGCGAAACCGCTTCAATCACCGAAATCATTTCCTTGTCACCAAAAGTGAACGAAATGAACTTCACAAAATTCAACACAAATCCAATCCCAATGAGACGATCACGCTCAATGGATTGATTATCCAATCTCACATATCCCACACAAACACATATAAACACGTATAAACACATAACCATACATTGCAACAGATACATTTAGGTCAACACTACGGTTTGACCAACCTGCTCAAGTCATGGTTGTCACAGTATCCCCACCTTGAGAAAATCTCGTCCCGAGATTTAACTACTCGAGGCATTAGCACTATCGACAAACAACGGAGGACACTTAGACCTCATTTGATCCTTGCGTTCCTAAGTAAGCTCAGGACCACGCTTCGAATCCCAACGAACTTTCACTAATGCTATCATACTACGCTTTTACTGAGGGCATAAATTATTGATGCCAGGGAATGATTTACAACGGGGATATAGGCAAACAAATACAAGGCAAACACATTAATTACCAAGCACACAATGCAAAGAAAACTAATACATAGCAAACAATTCAGTGAAACTAGTACACATACAAACAGGTTAAGCACACATACCTCATATTATAAAAAATCCACAAAAAAAAACCTTTAACTATAGGATAATTATGAATCAAGGTAATATCACTTAAGAATCTAAGGGAAAATTTACACCTAATTTATTGCTATGTGAGAATATAGGGATAATTTATTACTATAGGACTAGGTTATTCAATTGGATTACCAAGATTACGAGATTATTTCTATAAGAAAAAATCAAGTATAGTTCGCCTATAGTATGTATAATTCGCCTGTGCAAACTAACTATGTATAATTCGCCTGTGCAAATTAACTATGTATAATTCGCCTGTGAAAATGACCTATGTATAGTTCGCCTGCTAAAAATTTTCATGTATAGTTCGCCTGTTAAAATTTCGTGTATAGTTCGCCTGTATAGTAGTGTATTGTTCGCTTGTGTAAAATGAACGTATAGTTCGCTTGTAAAATGAACGTATAGTTCGCCTGTCTAAATGAACATAGTGTTCGCCTGTATAAATGAACGTATTGTTCGCCTATGAAAAATGTATATGTATAGTTCGCCTATTCACGTTTTAACTCTAACATATTTCACATTTTTAGGCAACAATTTCTCATTCATATCATGGTTCACCTTTGCATCTAGGACTTAATCTAAAATCTTCTTACTCACTTATTATCCACACCAAATTCTTGATTTGTGTCATGTTCGACCCATATGAACACGAAAACCCACCATAATCAATATATTTATACAAACAAGTTATATTATACTCAAATTCACTCAAACATTTATTATAGCACTTCTAATCCCAAACCCACAAACATTTTCAAGTTTTTACCCATTTTCAATAATTTTCGACATCAAGAATTGAGCAAAACACATGAATGAGTTATCCTCATTAATATAAATGGTATGTGTACAACAACATAGACCCATAAGCGACCAAAAACCTATATCAATTTAATTCTGACATACACACTTTCAAGGTATAAGGAGTTAGGTAATTTTTAGGGGAGGGTTTTTTTTCAAACATTAAATCATGAAAAGGTCAGATGTATGGTAGATTTATCATCATAATAGGTGTACCTTTAGCTTAGAACGAGAATTGAACGAGTTCTTGAAGGTTTGCGTGCTTTTAGCAATGTTGGTTTAACGGTATATGTGAATGTGTTTCGGTGTTCGTGTCGTTTATTGGACGGGGCAAAGGGGGTGTTTATGTTTGAATCTTTTGAGATTTGGCATAAATGCTCCCTAAGGTTTAATAGCACTTCAAATTTTCTTAAAAACTTATCCTAAGGCAAGCACACAAGTTTAGCAAAAGGCAAAACTAGTCCCTTAGGTTTAGTAAACAAGGAAAGAATTCACCACAGTTTGATTAATACACCTATAAAGATTATAACAAATATCAAATAAATCCGATTGAGTTGAACATTTATCAAACTCCCTTTAATTATTCACGCCGACACCATCAAAACACTTTTTCGATTGACACCTTTTTAATTATGAAGAGATGATTGTGGACTGTTTTCTCCCTCAATTAAGGACCCCGTTTTTTTATTGAAAGAGATATTTGTTGGATGTTATTTGATGGATCAAAAATTGTCTTAAAAATGATTTTCTGATGAATCTGAAAAGTTGATTATTTTTATTTTGAAATTCAACACCAAAGAAAATAAGTTTTATCTTATTTTACACATAAGCGGCACTGCACGTACATTGCAGGTATAAAAGCACGGGTGTGATGCCAAATAATCACATAGCCTTTGAAATGATATAAAAGTAATTCATTCCTGAGAAAAATTAATTCCTGTTATGAGGATCATAGTAGTCTTTTTGACGACCATCAACTTGCCTTTAAGATGATGACAGAGTTACTATCGAAAATAATTGCAAAGCCATTATGGCATGTTTTGGAAAGCTTTTGAAACTTTCTGCTCGAACTTCATTTACAAGACTCGTATCATTATTGATGAATGGACATTTCTAGACCGTAATTGTTATCGATTTTCAGAAGACTGCGACGAAGAGACAAATATTTTTATATTTTTTCTTAATTTTTTTTTAAATTTTTCTTTTGTTTTTGTAAAAATTTTATAAAAGGGAAATTCTTTTTGATTTTTTATGTTTCATTGTACAAATATACAGGATAATGAGTCTTACCAACCATCACTCATCCGTTTCCTCTGCCAGATGTTTCAACGTTTCTGGAGACATGCTTTTCATACCAAGCTTAACGTTAAGAAGTTAAATCTCCTCTCGAGGCAACGGTTTAGTAAAGATGTCAGCCAGTTGGTATTCAGTCGGACAAAATATAGCCTACCACGATTCCTTCTCCCTCTTGCTTCCTTTTGAAATCGGTAGAGAATATTCGTTGTGCTTTGACTCTTGAAATGATTGAACCATTGTTGCAGCATAAAGCAATCGGCACTCTTTGTGTTGCTAGTACAGAGGAATCTTATTGAATTTAAAAACCATAGTCTGTTAGTTGTGACCGCATCCATAGGATTTGTGAAGGCAACATCAAGGACAAGGCTATTTATATTCGAGGCCTCTGTACTCGAGATAGCAGTGCTTTTTTGTTTCTTTGACGACCAGCTAACAAGTCTATCACCTAAGAACTGAGTGCTTCCCGATGTACTACGTTTAGTGTCCTGACACCCCATATGATCGGCATCTGCATAAGCTATGAGTGACATATCGGATCTTTCGAGTACTTAGTCCTTTGTTAATGGTTTATGTTAAGGTATCGAAAGATCGTGTTCACGCTGGTAAGTGCTTTTCGGTATGCGTAGCTGAAATCAGGCACATAAGCAGACAACATTAGTGAAGTCAGGTTTACTGGATGTAAGAATTACATTAAGGAAACAATCATGCCACGGTAAAGTTGTAGCATCAACTGGTTTCCCCTGTAGATCTTTATCTAGTTTTTTATTTTCAATCATGGGTCTGTCGAAAGAATCACTAGAATCTAAAACCATATTTTTTAACAATTTCAGAAGCATATTTAGATTGGTTTATGAAGATGCCTCTGGGACTTTGAGATATTTGAACTTATTGGTCATCTGATTAGCAAACTCATCACACATGACAGTATTAGTTGATGCAAATTCAATCGTCAACATAATTTTGTACCTGTAGGTAATAAGTACGTTTCCAGCATGCCATGTGAAGAGATGTTGGATCAAAATACACCTTTGTGAGAATGTTTGAGAGATGAGGAAGCTTGACATCATATCATACCATGCACGTGGTGCTTGTTTTAGACCGTAAAGAGCCTTTTTGAGCTTGTACTTATGCGATGGGTTGTCCTGATCAACAAATCCTTCTGGTTGAGAAACGTAGACCTCTTCTTTAAGCTTGCCATTTAAGAAAGTTGTTTTGACGTCCATTTGGTAGATTATCTGTTCTTGTGAGCGGCATTTTCTTTGAAGTACGAAATGGTCTTAAGTTCTACAAACCGGTGGCAATTTGATTCTTCAAATACTTATTCACTTTTCATTGTTCTAAATCGCGTTGAGCATACTTGTCGAGCCTTATTCTTTAGTAACCCACCAGATTAATTTTCGTTTTTTTGGACACTTATAATCCATCTTGTAGTTTGATCAAGAAATGTTATCTGGACACGGACACCAGTTCCTAAACTTCATGTATTTAAATTCGGAATTTCTTTCTTGATTATGCATCGATCCATGACGGTTCGGTCATTGCTTGTTTGAAGTTTTTTTGGTTCTACTAAAGTAAGGAACGCATCAATATAACACCACATGTCATCAGTTTTGAGTTGCTTTCTTGTAGATACAGAGCGAGAAGGATCACCGATCCGTTTGCTATAGGATGATCCTTAGTCCATCTACCAAGGTGTTTAAATAGAGTGTGGAGTTGTCTTACATTAGATGATGATCCTTGAGAAGTTGAGTCTTCATGAGGAGACTTTATAAGTGGATCATCATGAAATGTTGGTATTTTTGGTGATTCTTCAAAACCTTGAGAAATGATTGGAGACTGTTCATGTTCTTGTGATGAAGGAATACTTGTTGATGGAGCATCCTGGTCAATGGAAGTTGACATAGGAGAATCAGCTAAAACTTCAGCTCTTGAAGCAACAGCTTCTTGAACTGGAGAGACAACAATTGTTGAAGGGTTAAAGTATTCATTGAACATTGGTTGAAACAAACGATCCCAATCATCTCTATTTGGTGGAATACAAGGTTGTTGAGAAATAGGATTTAAACCAAGTCCTGTATTGGATGTAGCAGGAGTCGTATAATGAAGCCCGGGTCCTGAACTGAATTATTCAGAAGACATCGCTATTAGCTCATCGAACGTTACATGAATTGTTTCAGTAATTAACCGAGTCCTTCTGGTGTAGATTCTAAATGCTTTCTTTGCTGGCGCGTAACCAACGTAAATCCCAATGTCTGCTTTTGCATAAAATTTACCCAGATCCTCATGGTCATTGGTAGGATAGCAAAGTGAACCAAAGACATGAAAGAATGATAAGTCCGGTTTCTTGTCTTGCATAAGCTCGTATGGAGTTTTGTTGTATCGGAGGCGTATCAAAGAACGGTTTTGGGTGTAACAAGCAGTATTGATAGCTTCGGCCCAGAGAAATAATGGAGCTTTAGAAAATATCAGCATAGTTCGAGCAACTTCTACAAGAGTCCAATTTTGCCTTTCGACAACACCGTTCTGCTGAGGAGTGCGAGCTACAGAAGTTTGATGCGTGATGCCAACATTTTCATACCATTCACGAAGTGTCTAGTTGGACAAATTCGGTTCCATTATATGTTCGAACATTCCGAACTGTGGCTTTCAAACGAACTTGAATGTTTTTAATACATTTGATGATGGCCGCAGGAGCTTCATCTTTTGTCTTCAAAAATTTGACCCAGGTAAATCTTGAGTAATCGTCGACTATCACTAAGATATACCTTTTCCCGTTAATACTAGCCACACGCATCGGGCCACATTAAATCCATATGCAAAAGATATAGTTTATCTTAGTTAGTGTCTTCAGCTTTGGGTTGATGAGAGGATTTTTTTTACTTTTCCTAATGCATAATCTATAAAACACCTCTCAAATGCTTACACTTTTTCTGAAATTTAAGCCTAGGAATTCCTCGTGCAAGACCGTCTTTAGCTAGCTTGTTCAAAGTACCGAAGTTGAGATGAGATAATCGACGGTGCCATAACCAGCTCTTAGTCTTTGACGCTTTGGATAGAAGACAGATCGGAGATGTTTAAGCATGTCATCAAGTATAATTGTGTACAAGTTTGTGTACCGTGGACCCTAAACAGTAGATCAAACTCCTTCTAAATTAAGAATAAGCAAGTGTTTTTCCCGAAAATGCAACTTTCAAGATACGCACAATCACAAACTTGGCCAACAAAAACAAATTATGGTCCAAGTCCCTTCAAAGTAGTTTACCGTTGAGATAATAACGTTTTCCCTGCCCCTTAGTCACCATACCCCATAATTCTTGCAATCTGGTCGTTCCCGAATCTAATAGTACCTAGAAATTTACTGACAAGGTTCATGAGTAGAGAGCGTATTCCCTTTCATAGTGTTCGAGCATCCGGGAGGTCCAGATACCATGAGTACAATCTGGCAAATTGTCTATGTCAAGAGAAGAAAGACGATGGAAATATCTATTGCAGGGATCCCCAATTGTTTGGGTCTCCGAGTGGTTAGCATTCTTAGATTCTCCAATCTTAGCTATTTTACTCGAACCTATGTTTCTAACATTTTTAGGTTTCCTGCTATAGACTTTTATCTCTGGTTTTAGTATTTCATCTGAGTGGGAAGTAGTTTGCTTAGGAGGTACTACGTTAGTTGAGGTGAACCTAGTTAAAGGGCACGAGTTGCCAACTATAGTGAAAGTTTGCTTGGTTGGTTTTCCACTTAAATTCCTATCTTCAGTGAATTACATGATCGTAGGTTTCCAAGATATTTTGTTTTTTATGTTTCTTAGCAGATTTAGTACGTTTATTCCTATTTTGCACAAGATCAAGAAGACATTTATCATGAACACCATTAAACATATATTTGTTACAAGTAGCACAGAGAATTACAGAATTCGCATTTGACAGTGAATACTTAACATCAACATCACAAACAGGTTTAACAACACGATTCACTTTATTCACTTTCCTAGGTTGGGCTTCTACTTTATTCTTCTTGTTCCTACTTGGTGTTTGCGAGATCCTATCATTCTTTTTATTGCCTGGAGGCTTTGATCCGCAATTACTAGTAGAACACTTCACTCCTGTAGAAGACAACACAGGTGTGTTAGAATCTGATGTATTAGAAGACTCTACCTGTTGAATCTTGCTTGAGGGTGTGGAGGTTTCAGCAAAACCTACTTTCTTGACATTGTTCATGGGTTTGATAGTAACCTTCTTAGCACTAGGTGTTATCGCATTAGGGCACGTATCTTGAACATATACAAGCAACTCCTGAATTCTTGTGGCATACTTACAGGCAAGGTCTAACTCGCTATCTAAAGGTTGTTTCGCCTTAGCTTGTTCGCACTATTTCCGAAAGAATTATTAGCTTGTTCTTGAGTGTTCCTAAGATAGGTTATGTGAACTTCCCTATTTTGCAATAACCTAGGAGGCAACGGTTCTAAATCAAGCTTGAACATGCCTGGAGCAATAGTGGTGGCAGAAGGTGTGTGTACAACATTTTCAACAATTTCTTTCCCTTTTAATTTTTGTAAATCGTTTTTCAATGATGTTATCACAAAAACCTTGTCTTGAATTTGAGCTTTTAAATCCTCATTTTCCACAGATTTTAAGTTCAGTTTGTTAATTAAAGAGTCACATTGTTCTTTATGACGAACACGTGTCTGTTTGATTGAGTCAAACTGATCTTTAAAAACCTGTTTCACATGATTAATTTCATTACAAAGACGTTCATTCTCAGAAAGCAATTTTGCCACACTATTTTCCAGTTCCTTATTTATGGGCTCAAGATCACATTTATCAGGATTAACGTTCTCTTCCTTAGTATTCTTACTCAAAGATTTGATGGTATCCTTCAACTTACAAATGGTCGTGTCTTTATCTTGTAGCCGAGCTTTCAAATCATTGATTTCAAAATATTTTTGAATTTCAACAGCATTTTGATTAACGCAAGATTCATCGTTTTGAAAAACTTCTTGTTGTAATTGCATTGATGCTTCGAGAGAAATACAATGTTTTTCAAGTTGTGAATAATTTTTCAAAAAATCATTATAAGCTTGTTTTGATTTGGAAAGCTCAGCATCAAGATTCAAACACTTTTCACACGAATCACACTTTTGCATTTTCATATTCACAAAATTATTATTCAAAGACATAGAATTCATCACAGTTAACATTACATCTTGAGACATAATTTTTTGTAAGAGTCGATCATTTTCCAAAAGAATTTCTTTCTTAGCAATTTCCAAACATTGTTTATTAACTGAAGACTGTTGAACAACCGCGTCCATTTGGTCAAAAACTGTTTGTACTTCCGTTATTTCATTTAAAAGATCTTTATCAAACACATTGAAGATGTCTTTTAAAGATTTTAGAAATGAAATAATTTCATTGTTAAAAACAGTTTTAGTATGTTCAAACCCCCATTCACCTTCTTTAAGAGCACTAGGTGTTGTCCTCTTTCTCACCATTGAGTCAAACTGGGTGAGGTGGAATTTAAGCTTTTTAAGGCTTGCATTCACCAAACTCACCTTAGGTAGTTCACTAGGAACATCCACTATTACAGGTGGTAAGTAAGAAGGTTCAATGGATGGATTGGTACTATCGGGGTAACCAAAAAGCTTGTTCAGCTGATAATTCTTGTTGTGGAGAAAAAAATGTTCCTAAAATCTTCAGTTAGTCTATTTAACTTTTCATAATCAATAGGTTTATGAGAAATGTTTTGTTTAATAGCTTTCGGATCCTTTGCTTTTTCAGACATTTTTGATCGACTCTCTTCTTCTAAAATCAATGTTTCCTCATCATCAACCACATGCATAGCATCATGTTTTTCAGAAATAACACATCCATCATACAAGGTTGGTTTAATCCGCTGAGCTTTCTTGAGATAAAACGGATTTTGATAACCTAGAGCTTGTTTGTGAATGTTATCATAAAATGATTGTGGCTTTGTTAACATGTGCACTATTTGAGTAGATTGACTCACTTTATAAACAGTATTATCAAGTTCCTTAATCTTCTTTTCCAAATCAATTTCGTTTTCCTAATATTTATTTTCTTTTTCTTTGGCTTCGTTGTTGAAAATATTGAATGTTTGCAATAAAGATTCCTTTTCTTTGATTTGTTTAGAAAGATTTTGTTCAAGTAAGTCAACCTTTTCTTTCAGTGCAAGTTTCTCTTTAATCATATCATCTATTTGAGAATCAATTATTTTTTTACGACTACTTAAATCAATATTAAGACGTTGTTCAAAAGTTTTGACCCTTTCCTTATATCTCTCTAACTCAGTGGTTATTGATTCATTATTCTGTTCCTTATTAGCCTTTTCCCAATTATTCACATGATTAATCATTTGTTCGGACATTTATTCAATCATAGATAAAATCATTGAATCTTGTTATGCCTGCAAATTTGTATCTTAAACAGTTGCCAGTTGTGTTTCTTACAAATATTGAGAATACGAAATGATATTGCTTTCAATTGATAGATATTGTCTGTATAAAAATACATTATCCTGTGTTGTTCAAAATCTTGCAATGCATGCACACTTTGATTATCCATATCATTCAGATAGGTTTCAGAATTAGGTACCTCTAAGATAACGTCAGAACCATAATTGGAAATGTTAGCCATAAGAACCGCTTGTGTAGTCGAGAGATCATCACAGTAGAATAATAAGTTATCGAGATCCTTTCTAGTAAGCTCTGCTTATGAGGAATGACTGTCTGAGCTTGACTTGCTTAAATTCTGGGACCTGCAAGAAATGCGAGTTGCTCCTCATCCAATATTTGTCCAGCTTCATGAGCTTCTGCTAACATAGCTTTCTCCTTATACCATGTTGCATTCCTTGTTCTCTTAGGCTGAGTGCATTGCCTAGCCATATGTCCTTCTCTTTGGCAGTTGTAGCATTTAACAACTCTAGCTTGTCCACTTGTTGTATTTCCCCTTGAACTAGTAGCATTTCCCTTATATGTATTAGTACCTGAATAATTTTGCCCTTGTCTCCTTTGAACTTGCGTTGTTGCACGATTAACCTTTGCCATTTGAATAGTGGCCTGGTCCTGGTTTCTTGGATTAGAGGTGAGTTATGAGTTGATTATTGGGTAGTAGGGGAACCTTTAAGAAGCTACAAAGCATTAGAAAAGCCATTGCTTTATTAAGACAAGCAATCAGATCATCTCCAGGAGAAAACACAGGAACAGCAAAACCTGAGTCTACAAATGGTGACTCAGTCATAAGTTGTGTAGGAGCTTGAGGTGATTGATAAGCAACTTCTAGAATTACTTAAGGTACAGTTGAGGTTTGATGATTCATTTGAGACTGAAATGTATGTGATGGTGGAATAGATGAATGATTGAATTGAGTTTGTGATGGATAATGAGATGAGTAATGTTGATTGGGTTGAATTGTTTTCAAAAACCAAAAAGAATATTCTCGACATGTTTTTCAGTATCGATAATATCTACGACCTTAGAAATGTCATTTAACAATGATACGGGATTGTAGATAAAGTTCGACTGAAAGTTTAAAACATTTTAAAACATGTCTTCTCAAATTTCTTATGGTTTGTTATTAAATATCATATAACAACCCGGTTCTCTAAGAAAAGGAAAGTGTACGCATCAGTGCACTTATCCTTAACAACGAAAAGAGAAATCTTTTCGGTCTTAAGTTTAAATATCAAAACATTCCAAGTTTTGAATCTCAAGAAATGGCTTGTGTATATTTTGCTACACAGCCCGGGATTTCTAAATGAATTAAGTGTACGCGTCAGTGCATTTACACTTAAAATCAAAGAGAGATCTTTGATGACCATAACAATTTTACTCAAAATATGTATTTATTAAACATGTTTGGGTCACTAAATTTTCAAATGCTGGAAATTAATTCAAAATTTGTTTTGTCATTAATGGAAAAAGATTTTCAAGAAATTTTGAACACTCGAACAAATCCAAGAACTCTTTAAATAAACTACGGGTCTTTGTTCGAGGGGGAGAACGAGCTTTAATATGAAAATTTCCAAAAATGTTCAAAAAGAATTTATCAGAATAAATTTCATTAGGAAAATCAATTAAAGGGAATTTGAACACTCAAACAAATTCTACAACTCTTTAAATAAAATACATATATTTGTTTGAGGGGGAGAACGTGCTTTAAAAGAAATAATTTTTTTCAAAAAGTGTTGTGGAAAATAAATCAGAAAAGTGGTAAAACTTTTAATGGATCTCTGTTTGAGAGGGAGTTAACGGGTTTAACTACATGACTAGTTTTGCAAAACAGGTTTAAACTAAAGTGTAAAAAGTGTAACTTTTAGAAGTTTACCATATTTAGGACCTAAAATGAAAATTAGTTTCAACTTAAAGGAGTTAGAGGTAATGTATAAAGTTTAGGCTTAGTTTAATAGAGATTAAAACCTCTAGGAACTAAAGTTGCCAAAAACCAAAACCCCTCCCATAAACCCCCAACCAAACCGACCCGCCCATTCATTCCTTCACACACTTCATAATTTTTTTCTCCCTCCCTTTTTCTTGCTAGAATCGGTCAAACCCCAACATAAACAAGAAATCATTTTTGATCAAAAGGTAAAGAAGCAAAGATGTTAATAATCACTCTCTTATATCTCTTGTAAAAGGAATTACATGAAATCATCACACAACTTGAAAAATTATTGATTTTAAAGTTAGGGTTCTTCAAAAATCAAAGTGCTTGAATCTTATAATTACCTTAGGCCTTTTGTTGTTTAGGATATAATTAAACTTGTATTAATTTGTTTTTAAACAATTCTTTGTTTTGATTGAAATTTTTAGGGGTGTTTGTTTCGAAATCCAAACCAAACCATAAGGGTGTTTATTGTTTTGATTGTTTGTGTTTAGTGATTGTGTATACATGCCTATGAATGTCAATTAATTGCATTTGATTGAAAAAGGTTTAACCTTTAAGCAAAATGAATTATTCTTAGGCTCCATATACATGAAATTCATAATGTGTGATCAAGGATGTTTATGTTTATGTTATGTTCATTTTCTTATATCTAGAAACGCATTAGGATTACTAAAATTAAATCTTGCATGAAAAAGGTTTGATTTTTGTCCGTTTTAGGCAAGAAAGGTGCATTTGGATGTATAAAATGGCAACACAAGTTAGTGTTTTGAGTGTGTATTCAAGGTGCTTAATAAAATGTATGTGAATGATTATTTGTTAAATCATGAGGCTCGATCAAACCCATGCTAACTGAACCATCATGGCTCGATATTATTTGCAAAATAGGTTCAAAACTCGTAGGATCACCAAACCATGTGGGTCAGTTCATATGGAACCACCAAACCACCCATGGATCGGTTCATGGGTTTCCACCAAACCACCCTTTTTGGGTTGGTCCATAAACCCACTAAACCATCCTTTTTGGGTCGGTGCATGACCCACCGAATCACCCTTTTTAGGTCGGTCCATGTATCCACCGAACCACTCATTGAGTTGGTCCATAATACAACCGAACCACTTGAACCGGTTCAAGGATAACCGAACCTTGACCCGACTTGAACTTGGTTTGACCCGCGACCCATGTTGACCAAACGTTTGACTTTTCAAACATTTTTATAGAACAAAAAAGATTCAAATTTTCAAATATAAAAAAGAAAAGATTTTTCAAATAATTCAACAAGTTCAAAAATAAAAGTGTACAAAACTTTATTACTCTTTCAAAGAGTATTAATGTTTTTCAAAATCACGAAAATGAACGGAAGTATTTAACTGATTTTAATACGGCTATATATAATTGTGTAACCTTATACGATTGTCACGTACCTTGTAAATTTAATCTCATAAACCTCGAACTTAGATGATTATATCGTTGACTTAGTTTGACCATGTCTGTTGACTTTTACTTATCCTTGACCGTTGACCGTTGACCAAGTTTGACTCTCTTAATCATGTGCTTAAAATTCCTTTTGATATGAAATTGATTATGATTTCACATGATTACATCTTCTGTTTGTTATCTATAAAAATGTCAAAAATAGTTTAACAATTATTTCTATATCAAAAGACGCGCCAACGATCTAAGTTGCATCCGACCTAAGATATTCTCTTGCATTGTTAGCATCGTTTGGGTTGCATCTGTTTGAGAATATTCGAAAACCGTTGTTAGCGGCTTAGTGACCATCCGTTTGAGATATAAGAGTATTTCGATATAAACTATATTTCTCACTTAAATGTGTTTTAAACGGATATATCTCTCATAACTTTCACCATAGTGCACAAGGGTATTATTTATAATACTTATGCGTTAATCCTCAGATTTCGCCTACTAGTAAAGTGGATTACTATACTTGTACTTGTAATACGTGTGGTCTTCCTGAGGCACTTAATCTCATACGAGATATCTTTCCAAAAATAATAGTAATGATGTGTGCAAATTTTATAAACTGTATTGCTACAAATTTTTACACATCATTATCTATTGATTTTAAATAACACAATGTCTTTGCAGAATAAATTTCCAAAGATAAAAAGTTCTTTGAGTCTACTTTGAGATAATATGACTAAGAGTTACTGATAAACCAAGATGGCTATTAGGGCTAGTTATCACCTAAAAGCTGATAATGTATCCCTTTAGCAAATCAGTGTATCTTTGGGACTTAAGGTCATTTTACTAAAAGGAAAACTCATTCTCATGTGAATTAGTCGTCTTCTAAAAAGTTTTCTTCTATTCAACTGATGCTATTTTTTAAAGATTGGTCAAGATGAACACTTTTAAAGCATGAGAAAATTCAAAATTCTCGTTCATTCTTCCATCTCTTATTTTATAGAAATAGTATCCTAGAACTTAATTTTAAGTGAGGATAACTAAAACAAAATGAGAGATAAAAATCGTATGTGAAAGAAAAGAGCATACGTCTTGTGTCAGAAAAAGAAAGAACAAAGGAACATGAGAAAGAAACATGACATAAGTATGAACAAAAAAATGCTAGTTCATATAAAAAAGACAAGAGAATAAAAAACGGAAATTGAAAAAGACGTTGAAGACACGTATGCTGAGTGGGAACATAAACTCAAAGGTCTTGAAGTCAAAGATCCAGCTATTCAGTCATTATTAGACTTACGCAAAGGATCTAAAGCAAGCAGACTTGAGAGTTTAAAGCAAAAGAAGCAAGCAGTTGTAGGAGAAGGATCAAGTGCTGCTCACAACAAATATTATGAGTTTGAAAACATTTCAGCAACTGATAGTAATGCAACACGAGGTTCTTCATGTTCAGATACTGATGAAGAGAAAGATGTTGAAACTGATGATTCTGATATGGACTTATCTGATGATATCCATAAGGAGATGATGATGCTGTAGGATTTGGAGTGTTCATGTATAACAAGTCTACAGAACCACTAAAATCTACATATCTTAGTCCCACGGTTACCTGATCAATTATGGAATACATTTAGAGTTTGCTCAATAAAACACTTGTACATGAATTAACGGATTTAATGAGTAACCCAATTTATACTGATCCTCATACAACCTCAGTGATGGCTAACAGAGGGAAATTCTAAGGTAACAAGCTATATCAGGTGCATCTGAAGTACCATTTGGTACACATATGGATATTCAAGCAACTAACCTTTTATTGCAGGAAATGTTTCCGGATGAGACTGCTCATAATATATCATTTCCACCAGCATATACAACACATTACCATACAACAAATCCCTAACATAACTCACTTCAAGAAAAGGCAAAGAAGCTCATGCAAAAAGAAAAGAAGAACATAAGGAAGATCAACTTCAAGAAGGCAGTTGCTGAAAAGTTTAAAGAATATGATTAGAAGCTGGAAGCTCTTACTTCTATCAATGTCTCTGAAGTAATTGAAAAGGTTGTCCAAGTAAAAGTTCAAACAAAAATGAAGAAGCTTCTACCTACTCATGTCTTGAATGACGTAGCTAACTATGTTAAGCCTCGTCTTAACAACTCCGTACATAAAGTCATGAGAAACAACCAGATTAGTCTATTTACAAAACCATCAACCTCAGCTGATAATCTCTCAGAAATAGATCTAAAGATAAAGCTGCTAAACAAAATTCACTTGAACAAGTCAAATGCGACTCATCCTACTCATTAGAAGCTTTACGATACTCTTTATGATTCCATCACTCTTGATCACGAAGCACTTGATGCTCAAGATGCCGAGCCATCCTTACATAAAAGGACTCACGATGATTAGGATCCTCCCAATGATCGTGAGGGGGAGAACAAGAAGAAAGAAGAAAGGATGCTGGTGAACCTTCTTCTAGATCATCAAGGAAAGACAAATCTCCCATGGTTCAAGCTCAAGAAGACACTCATGCGGACCAACCTTAAGACTGATGAGGTGTCATTTTATAAACTATTTTGGGGTCACTTAACCCCTTAAATCATGCAAATATGCCCAGATTATGTGCTTAATCGTCTATTTTTAGGTTTTTAGCACTTGGATGGCATTTGGAGAAAGTACATGTGACTTGGACTCATTTGGAAAAGAAACGGACAAGACTACGACTCTACACCAAGAACCATGAAGAATTATTCATTTAGATCATAAAGCTGGCGCGTAACCATAAAGCGATGGCATCATAACATTCATGGTGACAGCGTCAAAGATTCAGCGACGGCGTTAGGACGTGGCCTACTTAAAAGGATCTAGAACCATCTACGTGGCGACGGCATCAGGAGTACAATGTGATGCCGTCGCAGCGATATCTCTATTTATACAAAACTAGTTTTAGGATTTTAAGTGTGTAACTTTGTATAACTTTAGGGAGACGAACCCTAGCCTTTGTAGCAGCTTCATAGGTCTTTTTTAGGGCCTCAAAACCCTATTGTACTACCTTGGATCCATGTTTTAATTCAAGTAAGGTTATTTATCATTAATCATTCAATATGTCTATCTATTGTGCGATTGATTTATCTTCTTTCTTTCATTATAAGATGTGAGGCTAAACCCTCCTTTCTATTTGTTTATGATTGCATGAAAGTCGGATAGTAGATCCTATTACTGTTGCTTCTTGTTGATGAATGTGCGCGTTAGGCTTTAGAAAACCAGATTTTGTTTGTATCATTGTAGACAAAGGTATTTCATACGTATTTAATATACTCTTAGGGGCCTTGTAATAGTCTTCATACTACCTTACTTGTGCGTTGCCCTAACAGAATATTAAATAGGCGCCTGATTCATGTAATCCGTTCATGACCTAGGAAATACTTACACAGATCATCACAAGTGTGACAAGGCAACAAGATTAGGAAAATCAATCTGATAAGTAGTGCATGATTAAGTAAATACATTCAACTTTCATAAAGTTATCACCAGTTGTTTAGATTATAATTAGTTTAGTTAATAGTTAAATAAACCAACCTCTCAAACCATAGATTTACTTGCTTTTTGTAAAACATAAAAATACAAAAATAATCTTCCCTCAACCCCTAGAATTCTGTTAGACCGTGATCAAGCCTTCCCAACCTATTCCCCTAGAGAACGATAACAACCCCTGAGTCTTGCCTATACTACTACTACAACGGTTAGGTGCTCTGCCTAGGGAGTTTTAAAACTTCGTGTAGAAGTCTTACGACGACCGTATCGAGTTTTTGGCACCACTGTGTGGGGAATAGTTAGGTTTTGATCGTAGTTTAACTTAGTTCTACTCGCTTGAATCCTTTCAAGTGAGAATTTAATTTCGTATATTAGCTTTCTCGTAGTCTATCTTTTCTTCGTGTTAATTGTTTCGTAACCCATTCTCGTCAACCTCCATGGGAGACGAGAATCCTATCCGTACGAGGTTAACAAAGCCCCTCGACGAACCCGAAAGAGAATTTCAAAGGCTCAGGAGAGCTGCCTGGCATCTACAGCAAAACGAATCTCTAGCTATAGCTAAAAGAAGCCTCTTTGATGATAAAGTATCCTCCTCCAACAACACTGGAGCCAAACCACCAACCCCTCCTAAAACCTTACATGAACATTCTCACCTTAATTCCTCTGGTTTCCAAAACGCAATCACCCTTCCAGTCGAACAAACAAGAGGAGTCATCGACGCACGTAACATCTTGTTAATTCAAGGAACATGCATGTTCTAAGGATTGAAAAATGAGGGCCCCCTCTGTTATGTTAAGCACTACTTAAGTATCGTCGATAGCATACAAGCTGATGGAGCTACAAAGGGATACATTAAGGCTACGCTTCTTCCATTTCTCCATCAAAGGAAAAGTAGCAGAATGGTTTGACAGAATACCCCCCGCTCAAATCACAACATGGGATCAACTCATGTCACGTTTCCTTGACCACTTATTATTGGTAGGACGTACCTCGTCCATTAGATTTTTAATCCTTCGATTCAAACAAGGGAATGATGAACCCATCAAAAGGCTTGGATCAATTTTAGGATTTAATCAAAGGTCCCCCTCATGGGACTATAGAAATGGCTTCTGTATAAATCTTTCACGATAACATATCTCGGGACAACCGTAGGAAACTTGTGGAGATCGTTTAAGCCCATCTAGGATATGCTTTACAGATAATATAAGTACGCAGCGGAATATAAAGAACAGTATATTATCAAACAAGGTTTTTCTTCATTATCATTCCATACAAGCCCTAATTCTAGATGATCAATTCTAGAAAAGTTACTCTAACTAGTAACAGGATCAATGAAACATGATCTTGGGTACACTACTCATTCTAGCGTTTTTCATTGAACCACACGCCTAGAACACAACACTTTTAATAGTAGACTACATTTTTCTGTGCACACAACTAACACGCTGTGATCTCTTTCTATAGAGTGATTCAAGGCTTACAAAGGAAGATAAAAACGAATAATATATTTTAAACATTTAAGAATATCTTCTGTTATCTTTATCTTCTTAAGGAGATCTTCTAGAATCTACATATTCTTTACCAGCTTGTAGAATTCATTAATGACGTTTTTTCTTTTGTTTTATTCTTATATTTATTTTGTCACATCAAATCAAGAATCCCAACAATCTTCTCCTAGTTGATAATGACAAAACAAAAAAAGTCGTGTACAAACTTCATCATAAAGCCAAAGCTTCCCCTGAAGTTGAGATGTAATCATCTCCTTAAATGAAACAAAATCTTCCCCTTAAGTAGATATCCTTTGTATCATGCCACTACATATAATAAGCTGCAAATCAATAAACTTGTAATTCGTCTTCCCCTTTTGTACTTATTCATATAGGGGTTTTCTGTAGATTTGCAAGCTTGGATCAAAACAGCTACAAAACCGATATACCCACAACTAATAATCCTGCATTTCTATAGTTAAAAATACCGCCATGAAGCATAATACGGAGAAATGACTTTGTGCTTGTAGAAAATAAATAGTAGTAGTAATAAAGAGACGCAGTAGTAACGAACACTTCCCTCAGGTGGTGCATGTAAATGGTTAAATTTTAACAAAGCACTTCCTTGTAAACATATTGTTAACCATTTCTTGAATCTTCAAATTCTATAGACTCTATGTAATCATTACTGATAAAGAAAACTAAGTATAATGAACTTGATGTAGAAGTAGAATAACCCAAACTTGTGTCTTATATCTTGTAATCACGTAATTCGAAACGTTAATACCAGAAATCAATTACATGGAGGACCCCCCCCCCCCCCCCCCCACCACCCCCCCCCCCCCCCCCCCACCAGTATTCTCTGTCAATTTCCTCATCTTCTATGAGGACACATAAACCCAAAGTGATCGCAGATGTGAGCATTGAGCACCATAGGAAAAATCCTCACCCTTTGCTAGATTTGTCAAGTCTTTGTCACATCGTTTTTCTAAGCACGAACAAGTTATCTTTAAAGTGAATCCCCTTTAAGAATGATAAAAAACAGCAATCCGAAAAACTCTACTTCAATGTCAAATAAATGATAAACAATCCTTTTCGTAACCAATTAAACAATTAATCCAAAAACAAGCCATAAATCAATAAGAATAAACGGAAAGAAATTCAGTTATGTCCGAGATCAAAACAAGTGCCAAAAACATGTACTGTCCGATATCAGACATGCCTAGCAGTACTAACTTCTCTTATGTCCGATATCTGATGAAACTGGCAGTATTAACTTTTTATAGCAAGTAGTACAAAAATACAACTGGTAGTATAAACTTTTTAAGGCCAGCAGTACAAAGTTTCAATCACTGACTTACTTTTATCAACAGCTTTATACACAGAAACTTTCCCTTGAATAATACATGTTTAACCTTAGAAGTAGTAATAATGAACCAAGCTTGTAGCAGCATTAAAAATAAACGAACAACATTAAAAACTTCCTTGTTTGCTTTGGCACTAGAAACGCATACTGGGCAGTACTAACTTATTATTGGCAGTACTAATACATCAACAAGCAATACTAACCAAAGCGAGAAGTATTAACGAGTACTAGCCGCAGTATTAAGTATGATCATGGCAATATAAATTTATAGCAGCAACATGAACGAGTAGTATTAAGTACCTTTGGCAGTATTACTGATAAACTGGCAACTTATACTCTAAGGAAATCTTCAATAATATTCCCAACCAAATAAAGCAACTACTTTTCATGATTCTCTTAAATATTTTCCATAAACGAATGAATCTTTGCTACATTTGAAGCTTCAAAACTTTTGGATACCTGCTGTGTTTCACACATTTACACGACCAAAACTGTTTGAACATATTATGGTTTAATGAAAAACCCTATTTTTCACCATCTCGACTTGCATCAATAATAATTATAGTCGTCTTTTTAGTGTCGCAAAAACCCTAAAATCACCAAAATCGGCCATAACTTCCAAAACAGAAAATCATACCTTCTTTTTCTTTCATAGCACGACATCAACAAACTGTGTAGATCCAAGATCAAGAGCCACGAGGCTCTGATACCAATTATGGAGATCGTTTAAGCCCATTTAGGATATGTTTTACTGATAATATAAGTACGCAGCGGAATATAAAGAACAGTATATTATCAAACAAGGTTTTTCTTTATTATCATTCTATACAAGCCCCAATTCTAGATGATCAATTCTAGAACAGTTACTCTAACTAGTAATATGATCAATGAAACATTGATTTTGAGGCTACAACACTCATTCTAGGCATTTATAATAAACCATACGCCTAGAACACACACACACTTTTAATAGTCGACTACATTTTTCTGTGCACACAAAGTAACACGCCAGTGAATCTCTTTATATAGAGAGATTTCAAGGCTTACAAAGGAAGATAAGAACAAATAATATATTTTAAACATTTAAGAATATCTTCTGTTATCTTTATCTTCTTAAGGAGATCTTCCAGAATCTACATATTCTCCACCAGCTTGTAGAATTCATTAATGAGGTTTTTAGTCCTTTTGTTTCATTCTTATATTTATTTTGTCTCATCAAATCAAGAATCCCAACAATCTTCCCCTATTTGATGATGACAAAACAAACAAAGTCGTTTACGAACTTCATCATAAAGCCAAAGCTTCCCCTGAAGTTAAAATGTAATCATCTCCCTGAATGAAACAAAACTTCCCCTTAAGTAGATATCCTTTGTATTATGCCACCACATATAATAAGCTGCAAATCAATAAACTTGTAATCTTCTTCCCCCTTTTGTAATTATCAAATAAGGGTCTTCTGTAGATATGCGACTTGGATCAAAACAACTACAAACCATATACCACAACCACTAATCTAGCCTTCTAATACTCAAAATACCCACCATGAAGCATAATATGAAAAATGACTTTGAGTAGTAGAAACATAAACTAGTAGCAGTAATAAAGATCAATAGTAGTAAGAAAACACTTCCCCTCAAGTGGTGCATGTAAATGATTAAACATTTTAACATTAAGCTTCCCCTGAAACCCATATGTTAACCATTTCTTGAATCTTCAAATTCTGTAGACTCTATGTAATGATTACCGATGAAGAAAACTAAGTATAACGAACTTGATGTAGAAGTAGAATAACCCAAACTTGTATCTTATATCTTGTACTATCCATGTGACTTCGAACGTATACCCAAAATCAATGTATAAGGAGACCGCAATCTCTTAACAATTATCCTCATCTTCTATGAGACACATAACCAAAGTGATAACAAATGTGAGCATTGAGCACGATAAGAAAAATTACACACCTTTGCTAGATTTGTCAAGTCTTCGTCACATTGTTTCTAAGCACGAACAAGTTATCTTTAAAGTGTAACACTCACTTTAAAATATGATAAAAACACGCATCCAAAAAACTCCACTTCAACGTCAAATAAATGATAAATAATCCTCTTCGTAACCGATTAAACAATTAATCCAAAAACGAGCCATAAATCAATAAGAATAAACGGAAAGAAATTCAGTTTTGTCTAAGATCCAAACAAGTGCCAAAAACATGTACTGTCCGATATCGGACAAGCCTAGCAGTACTAACTTCTCTTCTGTCCGATATTTGATGAAACTGGCAGTATTAACTTTTTATAGCCATAAGTACTAAAATACAACTGGAAGTATAAACTTTTTAAGGCCAGCAGTACAAAGTTTCAATCACTGACTTCCTTTTATCAACAGCTTTATACACAGAAACTTTCCCTTGAATAATACACGTTTAACCTTAGAAGTAGTAATAATGAACCAAGCTTGTAGCAGCATTAAAAATGAACGAACAACATTAAAAACTTCCTTGTTTGCATTGGTAGTAGAAACGCATAACTGGCAGTACTAACTTATTATTGGCAGTACTAATACATCAACAAGCAGTACTAACCAAAGCGAGCAGTATTAACGTGTACTAGCAGCAGTATTAAGTATGATCATGGCAATATAAATTTGTAGCAGCAACATGAATGAACAGTATTAAGTACCTTTGGCAGTATTAATGATAAACTAGCAACTTATACTCCAATGAAATCTTCAATAATATTCCCAACCATAAGGAAAAAACTTGAAAAAATGGCCTCTTTGGTAAAGCTTAGTGTGGAATGTTCCGCTATCATCCAAAGGAGCCTGACCCAAAAAGAAGGAGACCCAGGAAGCTTCACACTACCATGTCTTATCGGACCCCTGGCAGTCAAGAACACCTTGGTTGATTTAGGAGCAAGTATAAATCTCATGCCACACTATCTCTTCCGACAATTAGGGATTTCTAAACTTAAACAAACCAAAATGAGTATTCAACTGGCTGATCGATCTATCAAATACCCCATCGGGGTATGCGAGAATCTATTGGTGAAAGTAAGCAAGTTTATCTTCCTAGTTGACTTTCTAGTTTTGGAAATGGACAAAGATGAGCTAGTCCTGATCATTTTGGGATGACCCTTCCTCGCCACAGTAAGAGCTGTAATTAACGTCCACGAAGGAAAATTAATTCTAAGAGTCAAAAGTGAAACCATCATCTTCAACATTTGAAATCCATGAAATCCAAATACTCCCATAACAATTACCTATATTGAGCTAATCACACAGCTAAACTGGTCCAAGAACAATGGGTCGACATAGTAAATCATGAAGAGAATTGGATTGAAGAAGAAGAAGAGGAAGATTGTAACAAGGTGCATGAAGTTTCCTTCTACCCAAGGACAGAGCCGGTAGAACAACTCGAATGGAAAGCCCTGAAAAATCGATTAAAACCGTCAAGTGTTGAACCACCCAAACTTAAACTGAAGGAATTACCCGAACACCTTGAGTACGCTTTCCTCCAGGAAAACAACCAACTCCAAGTGGTCATCTCGTCCGCATTATCCACCGTCAAAAAAACCAGACTCCTTGAGGTTCTTAAGAACCATAAAGGGGCCATCGCCTGGAGTATTGCGGATATTAAAGGGATCGACTCATCCTTCTGTACCCACAAAATTCTCACGGAAGACGTGTTCAAACCAAATGTCCCACCTCAAAGGCGTGTAAACCCCAACATCAAGGAAGTAGTAAAAAAAGAAATCATAAGGCTCTTTGACGAAGGACTAATCTACCTCATCTCCGATAGTCCTTGGGTGAGTCCTGTCTAGGTTGTCCCAAAGAAGGGAGGAATGGCCATAGTAAAGAATGAGAAGGACGAGCTCATCTCGCAAAGGACGGTCACTGGATGGCGTGTGTGTATCGACTATTGTAAGTTGAATAACGCAACCCGGAAAGATCACTTTACACTTCCATTTACTGATCAGATGTTCGAACGCCTAGCTTGGCATGGGTACTACTTCTTTCTAGACGAGTTTTCAGGATATTTTCAAATCCCTATCGCCCTTGAAGATCAAGAGAAAACCACATTCACCTGCCTTACAGAACCTTCGCATACAAACGAATGCCCATCAAATTATGTAATGCCCCCGCAACCTTTCAGCATTGCATGACAGCCATATTCCATGATCTTATCGAGGATAGCATGGAGGTATTCATGGACGATTTCTCCGTATTTAGTAATTCTTTCGACCACCGCCTAAAAAACCTTGAAAATATGCTAAAAAGGTGAACCAACCTTGTGCTAAACTAGGAAAAATGCCATTTCATGGTAAAAGAAGGAATCGTCCTCGGCCATAAGGTCACAGGCTCACGAATTGAGGTCGATAAAGCAAAAAATCGAGGCAATCTCCAAACTACCATATCTCACAAATGTGAAAGCCATTCAAAGCTTTCTAGGACATGCTTGTTTCTATAGAAGATTCATAAAAGACATCTCACAAATTGCACGCCCAATAACCCAGCTCCTAGTTAAAGATGCCCAATTTAATTTCTCCAAAGAATGCATCCCATCATTCGATAATTTAAAACATGAACAGACGCAGGCACCAATCATGATCAAGCCAGATTGGTCATTTCCATTTAAAGTCATGTGCAACGCAAGTGATTATGCTGTCAAAGCAGTGTTAGGATAGAGAATCGAAAAATATTTCAAGCCCATACACTATGCCAGTAAAAAAAAATAAAGCACAAGAGAACTACACAACTAATGAGAAGGAACTTTTGGCTGTCGTCTTCGCATTCGACAAGTTCCGTTAATACTTGGTCTTATCCAATACCATTGTTTTCACAGGTCACTCTGCCCTGTGATATCTCTTCACAAAACAAGACGCAAAACCACAGCCGATTCAATGGATCCTACTACTTCAAGAATTCAACATCGAGATCTGTGATAAGAAAGGTGCTAAAAATCTAGCAGCTGATCATCTCTCCCGACTTGAAAACCCCGACTATAGAAAGCTAACCAAGGCTGAAATAAGGGACTTATTCCCTGAAGAGCGGTTAATGGAAATTTTTGACAAGAACAACGAACCATGGTATGCTGACTATGCTAACTATTTAGCTAGCCGAGTACTACCATTCCGATCCACCCTTCAAGAGAAGAAAAAATTCTTCAGCTATTTGGGGCATTACTCTTAGGATGAACCATTCCTATTCAAATAGTGTGCTGAATGAATCATACGAAGGTGCATAGCCGATGATGAGGCAGCACAAATCCTTCAACAATGTCACAGCAGACCATCTAGAGGACATCATGGCATCGCCACTACTGCAAGAAAAGTCTTTAAAGCCGGATTCTACAGGCCACATATCTTCCGCGATGTACGTAAGTTGGTCTAAGTTTGTGATGCATGTCAATGAGCAGTAAACATCTCCTCAAGGGATGAAACACCCCAAAAATACATCCAAGTCTGTAAAATATTCGATGTTTGGGGAATAGACTTTCTGGGACCTTTCCCCTCATCAAACAGAAACAAATACATCCTGGTAGCTATCGACTACGTATCAAAGTGGGTAGAGGCTCAGGCCTTTCCCACCAATAATGCTTGAAATGTAGTAAACTTTCTCAAAAGACTATTTACATAATTTGGAATACCAAAGGCCCTTATTAGTGATAGGGGTACTCAGTTCTGAAACTACCAAATGGAGAAAGCAATGAAAAGGTATGGAGTGGTTCACTGATTCTCCACTGCGTATCACCCTCAGACGAACGGGCAGGTTAAAAACACAAACCGGGCAATAAAACGTATCATTGAGAAGACCATCTGAAATAATAGGAAAGATTGGTCCCACAAGTTAGAGGATGCATTATGGGCATTCCAGACAGCGTTTAAAACCCCCTAGGAACAACCCCATTTAGAATAATCTACTACAAGGCGTGCCATCTTCCTGTCGAATTCGAGCACAAGGCCTACTAGGCCATTAAAAACTGCAACCTGGACCTTACAAAAGCTGGGGCAAACCGTTTTCTTACAACTTAATGAGCTAGATGAAATGAGGCTCGATGCTTATGAATCATCCATCTCCTACAAGGAGAGAATAAAAAGATGGCACGATAAACGAATAAAAGCACCGACTAATTATGAAAGAGGCAATTAGGTACTTATCTTCAATTCACGCTTAAGGCTGTTCCCCGGGAAACTGAAGTCGAGATGGTACGGACCATTTTCGGTGTGCAAGGACATGAAAAATGGCGCAATTGAGCTGTACGATGAAGATGGGAACGAATTCATCGTAAATAAACAATGGGTGAAACCATATCAAGAGAGCGTATTAGACACCAACCAAGATGATGACATAACTCTGGAAGATGAAGGAGAAGTCACATAAGGACGTGTGACTTCGAGTCTAGCTACAAGACTCGTAAATAAAGAAAAGCGTTTTTTGGGAGGCAACCCAATATTTACTTTTCCCGCATTTAGGAGTGTCTTGTGTTTTAATTCTTTATTGTTTATTTTATTATGTTTGAATTATTTGTAATCATGCTTTGTTTGTTTATAACTTCGTCTTATTTGCAATCAAAGGTATTTTGCAACAAAATAAGTGTAGGGGAAATATTCAGTTTTTAGAACCAAATTCAAATATTTAAAATAAATTGTTTAGATTAATTCGTGTTAGTTTTGAGTCATATGATTGTTATGATTAATTCCAGGTTTTTATGCAGTGCTTTCTTTAGATTTGACTAATAAAATTGCGTGTAGGAAATTTCTCATTAAAAACAGAGAAGGAATTTTCACAAACGTTGGAGACGGTGTCAGGATTTATCCTAACGGCGCGCGTCTCCAGCTATGTAACAATTCAAAATTTTTCATATATTCCTAAAAAATAAAATGTGCAATATTTAAAATTTGTTATTCTTTTGTAAACCTGCATAAATCTATAATTATATCATTAATCTCATCCTATCTAACTGCTTTCATAGAGTCGAAACCCTAAACTCTCATTGTATATTTATCTATCCCACTGATTTTATGCTTGGTATAGTTGTCTTTGTCTTTGATTACAGGTTATATTTGACAAGAAGAAGCTTAGAAGTTCTTAGGAAGTTTCATTGGACAAATCTTGGTGGATGATTTAACCAGTTATCGCATGTTTCTTCTCCATTATTAAGCAAACCAGGGGAGTACTAGTTTCTTTTACTTGTTTTCTTTTTCCTTTATTCATTTTTACGAGTACTTTTATTGAACATTGGGGACAATGTTCAACTTAAGCGTGGGGGGAAATAAGCCTTAGAAACTATTCTTTCATTTTCCATTTGCTCTGTTCCTTAAAATGATGGGTAATATATCGAAACATAGTATAAAAAGGTATTTTTGACCAAAATTTAAATTTTTTTATGACACATACCGACGCAAACTAAATATTAATAGCATCTCATGGATAGGAATGTGTATGACTAGCACAAAAACCCTCAAAATTCCACCCCAAAAATGTGAGGTTCGCCTTTAGATCTTTAGGAATTTGGGTATCCATTATCGATACCCAAGATAGTTGATACCTTTAGCTTTCTCGAGTTAAGGTTTGAATCAAGTCATATGTGTCTATTCTGTCGTTACAGATGTGTACGTATGGTCTTACTCTCCTTTTCTAGAGCATTGGTATCAGTATTAAATTATATGAGTGTACCGGTAGTATATTAAATTCTAGAACTTGTTTTTGTCATCCCGAGACAGCATGTAAGTATTAGGATTTGCTAGATAAGAGGCACTAGGATTAACCCATGTTTTAAACATGTAATTGTTATTATGGTTACACCGATCATGTAACTATCCCACACCATTGCCATGCACTCATTTTTAGTGCATGATACCCCTAGTACAACCCTCCAAGCCTATCTTTTTTCACAGTTCTCTTCATTTTCTGGTTAAGCCAGACTATTAACGAAGAGCATTGATAAACTTAAACCAATCATTACACCAAAAATGCCTTAGCCTAACTTGTATGTACTCACCTTCAGTACATTATTATTTTAACCCAAGTTAATTATTTGAGTACACGGTTGCTAAGTCTTTATCCTTGCAAATACTATTTCGGGACGATTGGGATTCATGGTAGTATTCATCTTATGAAGAATTGGGGAAGAAGTAGTTTATTACCCCCGATAGATCTTAATAAGCTCCATGTTATTTTGAACCACCTCAAATCGGGTCATTAGTTAGATTGTAAATAATCGAGTATGTAAAAGTTCAAGTGTAGGGGTGTATCTATAAACCCCCATGATGTATTATATGTTTAAGCAATGGCAAAAGTGTACGAAAAAAATTGTGTATACGAAAAAAGTATATAAAAAAAGAGTAAAAAAAATGTACGGGCTGCCATTTGCTTATGTTATGTTTATCATAGAGCCAACAAAAGAAAAAGAAAGAGATTGATGTAGAGTTTTGTAGAGTTTGTATATTTTGTCCGAGCCTTTGGCCTAGCAACCAAACCAACATGTATTCTTATAAATAATTAGCTAACTCTTCCACTCCAAATTCACCCAAAGTCACCACCTAAATGTATCCCATCCGTTTTTGTTTCCGTTAATGTTGTCTTACACCTACACCCCACAACCCTTTAAAAGACCTCTTGGATAGTAATAAATAATGCTTGCGCCTAGCGGTGGAGGTTGATCCTTTACTAAGACTATGGTAATGTATATGCTATGATAGGTAATGAGTGTTGATTTTCTGTTTCCCCAATTATGTTATAATTTATTATACACCCGAGAGAAAGAGAGAATCCCAAACACTTATATGAGGTGCTAGTATATAGTTTTTGTGCTTTTAATTATGAGGTCTAGAAGGTTGTGTTGTAAAATAATTTTAAAGAGTAGGTTAAATGACCCGGATACTGCTATTGTCTAGGTAGAAAAGCCCATTTGCTTGAGGATAAGCGAATCCTAAGTGTAGGGGTATTTAATGAGGTGTCATTTTATACACTATTTTGGGGTCATTTAACCCCTTAAATCGTGCAAATATGCCCATATTATGTGCTTAATCATCTGTTTTCAGGTTTTTAGCACTTAGATGGTATTTAGAGGAAATACACATAACTTGGGCTCATTTGGAGAAGAAACGGACAAGACTACAACTCTACACCAAGAACCATGAAGAATTATTCATTCAGAACATGGAGACGGCGTCACAACCATAAAGCGACGGCGTCATAATATTCATGGTGAAGGCGTCAGAGATTTAGCAGCGGCGTCAGGACATGGCCTACTTAAAATGGATCTAGAACCATCTACGTGGCGACGGCGTTAAGAGTACAAAGCAAAACCGTCGCAACTATATCTCTATATATATAAAACGGATTTTAGGGTTTCAAGTGTGTAACTTTGTATAACTTTAGGGAGACGAACCCTAGCCTTTATAGCAGCTTCATATGTTGTTTTAGGGCCTCAAAACCCTATTGTACTACCTTGGATCCATGTTTTAATTCAAGTAAGTTTATTTATCATTAATCATTCAATATGTCTATGTGTTGTGTGATTGATTTATCTTCTTGCTTTCATTATAACATGCGAGGCTAAACCCTCCTTTGTATTTGCTTATGATTGCATGAAAGTCAGATT
>BQNB010037196.1:2116-12252 GCA_026074375.1 Tanacetum coccineum | reverse complement strand
AAGCGCATAACTTGTCCTCTAAAGTTTATATACTTCTTTCACTTTGACCGTCAATTTCGGGATGATAGGCCGTACTCATGTCCAATCGGGTTCCCAAAGCCTTATGAAGTGCTTGCCAGAATAGTGACGTAAATCTAACATCACGATCGGAGATAATAGAAATAGGCACACCATGTCGGGTGACAACTTCCTTCATGTAAAGCTTCATTAACTTCTCCATGGGATCATTTTCCCTCATTGGTAGGAAGTGAGCAGACTTTGTAAGACGATCAACGATCACCCAAATGGTATCATAACTGTTTGTCGTCTTAGGGAGTTTAGTGACGAAATCCATGGTGCTTTTCTCCCATTTCCACTCTGGAATCTCCGGTTGGACTAGTAAACCAGAAGGTTTTTGATGCTCTGCCTTGACTTTAGAATAAGTCAGACACTTGCTAACATATGTGGCAATATTCGCCTTCATGTTAGGCCACCAATACAACTGCTTTAAGTCCTGGTACATCTTGTCTGAACCTGGATGAATGGAATATTTTGACTTATGAGACTCGTGCATGACTAGAGTCTTTAAGTCGCCGTAACATGGTAACCAACTTCTGTTGTTTAAACATAGCGTTCCGTCCGCATGGGGTTTCAACCTTTCCTTTGTAAGGTCTTGTCGGAGCATACCTCCAACATCTTCAGCAGTGAGGTTTTCAGGTTTTAATGCTTCAGTTTGAGCTTCTAGGATTTGTTTGGGGAGGTTCAAGCCAATAGTCATGACTAAGGCTCGGACCCTTAAAGGTTTAACCCTTTCTTTTCTGCTTAATGCATCAGCAACAACGTTTGCTTTTCCCGGGTGATAACGGATGTCGCAATCGTAATCACTAAGAAGCTCCAACCATCGCCGTTGTCTCATGTTCAACTCCTTTTGGTCAAGGATATGTTGTAAGCTCTTGTGGTCGGTGAACACGGTACACCTTGTCCTGTATAAATAATGTCTCCACATCTTAAGGGCGAACACTACAGCTCCGAGCTCTAGGTCATGAGTGGTGTAGTTTTTCTCGTGGATCTTCAGTTGTCGAGAGGCATAGGCTATAACTTTCTCGTTTTGCATAAGCACATCACCCAATCCTTTATGCGAAGCGTCGCAATAGACAATAAAGTTTTCTGATCCTTTAGGCAAGGCCAGAATAGGTGCGCTACATAGCTTCTGCTTGATCAACTGAAATGCAGCTTCCTCCTTTTCTCCCCAGTCGAACTTCACATTCTTCTGAGTCAATTTAGTCATGGATTTTGCTATCTTGGAAAAGCCTTCAATGAATCTTCTGTAATAACCGGCGAGTCCTAAAAATTGGCGGATCTCTGTTGGACTCTTAGGAGATGCCCAATCTTTAATTGACTCGATCTTTGCAGGATCTACATGAATGCCCTTGCTGTCTATCACATGGCCGAGAAATTGCACTTTTGGAATCCAGAATTCACACTTAGAGAATTTTGCGTACAACTCTTCCTTCTTAAGTAGTTCCAAGATTAGCTTGAGGTGCTCTTCGTGCTCTTCCTTGTTCTTTGAATAAATTAGTATATCGTCGATAAAGACAATCACAAACTTATCCAAGTACGGCTTGCACACCCGGTTCATGAGGTCCATAAATACCGCCGGTGCGTTTGTCAAACCAAAAGGCATTACTTGAAATTCATAATGGCCATAACGCGTCCTAAACGCGGTCTTTGGAATATCTTCCTCGCGAACTCTTAACTGGTGGTAACCTGATCGTAGGTCAATCTTTGAGTAGACACTCGACCCTTGAAGTTGGTCGAACAAGTCATCAATTCTCAGAAGTGGATAACGGTTCTTCACCGTTAGCTTGTTCAGTTCACGATAATCGATGCACATACAGAATGATCCATCCTTCTTCTTGACAAACAAAACCAGGGCTCCCAGAGTGAAGATTTGGGTCTTATAAATCCCTTGTCGGATAGTTCTTGAAGTTGTTCTGCTAGTTCTTTCATTTCGGATGGTGCCAACTGATAAGGCGACCGTCCTACAGGTGCAGCACCTGGTACCAAATCAATTTGGAACTCTACTTGTCGGGCTGGTGGAATACCCGGTAAGTCTTCAGGAAAAACTTCAGGAAAATCTCTGACAATTGACATATCCTCAAGTCGCTTCCCCTCCGACTTGTCTTTGGCTTCCTTCGTGGTAATGTGTGCCAAAAAGACATCACTTCCCTTTGACAAATACTCTTGTGCTTTAGTGCACAAAATGATATTTAGTCGGGATTCTTCCCTTTGGTTGTTTCCATTACCTTGAAAAATTAACATCTCCCTTCCGAATGGAACATGTACAATCTTCTCATCACAAATGATCACTCCATGATACTTTGTTAATCAGTCCATCCCAATAATGATGTCAAAACTACCGAGTGGGACTGGCATCAGGTTGATGTTGAAAGGATAGTTCATGAAGTTTAGAGTGCAACCACGAATTATGGTGTTAACTCCTATGATTTTCCCATCGGCTAATTCTATGTCATAATGACTTTCTAACTGTAGTGGGGGTAATGTCCATCAAGGCACTAAAGGTATTAGATACAAAGCTCCTATCCGCACCAGTATCGAACAAAATTGTAGCATACCTCGTGGTTTGAAAGAAACGTACTCTTGATGACGTATATAGTCGGGCAGAATCTCTCCTCCCAAAAGCATAAGCTCTTCCTTGAGCTGTGCCATTCCCGTTGCCATTCCCACGGTTCTTTAGTTTTGGATAATCTCTCCTCATATGCCCCGGTGGTTACGACATTCATAGATGCTCCATCATTCTGATTCTTGTTGTTGTTGATATTGTTGTTGTTGGTATTGGCCTGACAATCAGTGGTAGCATGGCCATACCTCTTGCATTTTCCACACTTGGGTGCACATTGCCCAGTGTGATGGTAGTTGCACTTGGTGCATAGAGGTAGGTCTCCAGTATAGACCTTCTTTTTCGCCAGGACCAACAGTGTATGCCCTAGCTACATTTTGCTTCTTGTGGTGTTGTTGTTGGTGATGGTTTCTTGACGAATCATCAGCCTTTCTTTTGTTGTCATTCTGTCTTTCCGTATAGGTGCGAAGTTTCTGATCCATCAAGTCGTTGGCCAACTCGATAGCAAAATCAAGAGTCTTAGGTCTTGCAGACATGACATTTTCATGAATGTTATCGGGAAGTCCACCGATATACTTGTCAATCTTCGCGGTTTCATCAACAAGAAATTTGGTACACATCAAGGCCAATTCTTGGAAACGCTGAGTGTAAGCTGTAACATCGTTTCCCCTGACCTTAAGATTCCATAGTTCGATTTCAAGTTTCTTGATTTCATCATTTGGACAATATTTGTCCGTTAATTTCTTCTTTAAAGTCCCCCAAGTCATAGCATAGGCAGCATCATGACCTACGGTTCTCACATGACCATTCCACCAAGTTAATGCAGCACCTAGTAGAGTGCAGGTAGCAAACTTCACTTGATTTTCAACGACACAACCGCTAATGTGGAATACTGATTCCATCTTTTTGATCCATTGAGACAAGCCTACAATGCCTTCAGTTCCTTTAAAATTCAAGGGTTGGCATTCCATGAAGTCGGGGTAGGAACAGACACGTGTAGGTTGTACAGGTCGTCTGAGTCCTCCACCCAAATTGTGGCTTGCATCATCCTGCGTATGGGTAGAGTTTCTTTGGATTGCCCGATCGATCATAGCTTGAATGGATTCTGGAGTCATGACGTCGTTTGTTCCTTGTCTTGTTACAGGCATGATTCTAATAATCACAAGAAAACAATGTATTTAAGATATAATCAGCAATGTTCGATACAAATGGAATAGATAATAATAATTACACCACAACGCCATGGAAAATGAATAAAATGAGATCAACCATAACATCATACATCAACGTTTCATAATATAATGTCGAATCATACATGATTTATTTGGATACAAAATGACCACAATGATCTTAGTACAGAAAATGAAAATACATCCTAGAGTCTATTAGCTGGAATTTACCCCTAGAGCTTAACGGACTATACAAGATAGCTAGAAATGAAAAAATACAACTAACAGCTACTACAGGCGTCTCCCACCGTATCAATCCGAGCTCTAGCCTCTTGCACCTGGGTACGCATGATCTGTCTGACTGCATCATCCTCAGCTCTTCGGGGGGGGGGGGGGGTGGCGCTCCACTCCATACGACTCATGTTAGTCTCATGTCTCAAGACGTGCAATAATGCCCTGTTCCGATCCTCAGAACTAAGGTAAGCCTGGTGTACCTCAAGCAACTCTGTCTTGTAAGCAGTCCTCTGACCTCTCACTACATTAATCTCGAGCCTAATGTCTCTGCGGTCAGTCCGAGCATCATGAAGCTGTATATAGAAAATCTCACTCTCTTGCCTGCGAACCTGCGCCTGGTAGCTGACCCTCAAATTAACTTCCTCAATGGAAGTCATCATCCTGTGCTCAGAAGTCTGTAAAGCTCTAACATAACCAACATCCTCTGCTCTGTCAGCAGCTCTAGCAATAGTCTAGGTATCATGACCAAGACTAAGAATCAAACCCTGTCCGGCCTCAATAGCATCAACAAAATCATACTGACCTCTAGGTGCTCTAGCAGCAGCAGCAGCATAACTCTCTGCTACATCACACCCAGGTGGGGGAGCAGTAAGTATAAATCTCCTCCGAGGTGGCATGACCTCCTCGGGGATGTCATCTCTCATACGAATCATGGCTGCCCTATGACCCAATGATGCCTGATCATAGGTAGGGTTGGTGGGGGGGTATAGTGTGGGCAGCATGCTGTTACGATGTTGCCTCCATGGATGCTGGCATGGGTGGCTCAAGTCTAACAGTCTTCCGTGCCCTACGGAGACGTGTCTGAGAAAAAGGGATCCTAGTCTGAGGTGACCTAGGTGGTGGTGGTGTAGCAGCAGTCTCGTTCTCCTCGAACGGCTCAGTCTCGTCAGAATCCTCAGAGGACTCATCCTCCTTAGCACCCTCATCCTCAGGCTCATGCTCCTTGCTGGGATCCTCTTCAGGATCCTCATCCTCATCGTCAGTCCCTGGCTCGTCAGGATAATCAATAGAATCTGTATCAGTGTCATCCTCCATCGGATCTGAGTCAGCGATGTATCCAGGTGACTCAGCAGTCGGTGAAGCATCTTCAGCATATGGCTGATCCTCGGCCTGGCTGTCATCATCAGATGGTACGTGATGCTCTGGGTGCTCTGGCTCTAGAGCATATAGTGGTACATGCTCATCCAACTCCATAGGATCAGGTACATAGGCAGGTGACAGTGGGTGTGCCTGCCCTTGTTGGGCGACCTCCTCGTATGGGTCCGTATCCGGAATCTCGCCGGCATTCTCTAGTGGGATACCCCATGATGATGGTCCATTTGAATCGGAAGATAGGCAGGTGACAGTGGGTGTGCCTGCCCTTTTATCTAGGTACAACGGCGAGGTACAAAGGCAGGTACATAGACAAGGCAGGTGACCGTGTGTGTTCTGCCCTTGTTGGGCGACCTCCTCGTATGGGTCCATATCCGGAATTTCATTAGCATTCTCGAGGGGGATACCCCATGATGATGGTCCATTTGAATCAGAAGATACGGACGTATAGGTAACAGTGGATGAAGCGTTGTTTGAAGACATGGCAAATCTGTAATCATAATATAAACTTGTATAAGTATATTATATAATACCATAAGTAATATATGTAATGTATTATAAACACGTATATAACCTATGTAAACACTTAGTACAAACAACTACTGCTAAAATGATGTATGCCATGTAAGCATGTATACTAGATGCAAATACTAATAGTATGTATCCTTGAAAAAACTTTGAATAGACACCACATTGGGAAAAACGGTTATAGAAAAAAGTAAAAACATTCGGACCTGGTTCTCTATAACCCAGGAATAGATGATCCGGGGGTATTACTTCATAGATCCAATAGCACAAGATATGAAATTACCATTATAAGGGTCGTTTTAAAACTAATACATTGAGTTTCATAAATGGTTCGTTACAAAAAAAGCTCATGAGCTTAACTTGTTTATCTTGGAAAAGTAAAGATTTCACAACATAACAATGTTCCAAAATGTAATGCATGCAAATATTTATGATAATGTGACTTCAAATGACGGCCAACCAATGTATCCGTGACTTGTACCTTATTGACCTGAGAAAGCATGTTTAAAAAGTCAACAATAATATTGGTGAATTTATAAGTTTATAAATTTAATGAAGCGGATAGCAAGATTTCCCTGTAATAGAGATCAATACATATCCCAAAAATGTATTACGGAAATACACTAAGCTCATGACACCGAAGCTACACAATGTATGTATATCAAATACACATAAATGACTTTGCCCAATGTAGATGTTTAACCCGTAACATCCATGATTCCAAATGGTATACGTTCGTCGTTTTTGGCCAACCGGTAAACTAGCAAGTGCTACTTGCCCGAACGGGGATGTTAATCCCAAATAGATCTATTCATAACATTCACGCTCACATAATGCAATCAACGATTACATCTATGCAATTAACAATTCATGATAATGGGCATAGTGGGTTATAGCTACTTAGGCAAACTCGTAATATTTGAATTTAAAATGTACTTCCATCCATGTTGTAAAGCAAACATGATCTCATCCCCGAGATTTGATAAATAATGGAAAAGGTATAAAAGTGGGGACTATAAACTCACCTCAAGTAATGGTAACGTTGAAGCAAGGTAGTGGCACGAAAACGATGCAAAAGGCTTTATCCGCAACCTATGGATAAGTAACATATATTCACTAGACGGAAAATAATAATATAAATACTTGCAATCTTGTCCCTAGTGTGTGCTTGAGCTATATTTGAAATAATGACATTTGAAAACAATTTCTCGTTTTAAAAACGGTCAACTTTATCGGGTCAACGCGGCTAAAATACAAGTATATAAATTACGACTTCGGACTTTTAAGAAACTAGGTTGTATATACTTTAAATTATTAGTTTAGGTTGGCCCTCGGTTTGGTCTCTAAGTAGGTTAATTAATTAGTTGAAACGTTGACGTTTTACTTTTTGAGTAAAACGTATTTATTACTAGTTATATTCAATGAGATGGCTTAATTTTGAAAATAATTTACGGGCTCGCTAGTTAACGGTATCAAAAAGTACAAACATATTTGTACTCTCAGCTGGGTCTTCTACAATATTTGTTAAGTGAACTTTGTCTAAAAGGGTCGTTTAACGCGTTAAAAATCGGTCTAAACAAGCATAAGTCACAAGGCAGATTTAACACTTAGAATAATTTAGGTGATATAGTCGGTTTTGAGTGTGTGTGGCCTGAGTTTTGAACACAGTTTGTGGGTTTGTTACTTGTTGTTAGAACAAATTAAAAACACCTTAGTAATCTACGTCCTACTGTCTATAATTTACATTTTATAAGTTTCGCATGATGTGGTCATTATCTAGGTCGAAAATGGTCGAGAATGTGTGGGTGCACGCTGTGCATAGTGGCTGAGTACACACAAGGTGCTCGACAGAATGTCGACACCAGTGACGAGCATGCCCTTTTAAGCGTGAATTGCGGGCTGGTTACTAAACGAAACTTAGTGATTCCTATACCCAATTAAAGCTAGCTCGTTGGACTCTATTTTACAAAACTTGTTTCGTTATTTCTTATAGCAAAAACGTCACAATAATTCCACAAAGTCGTTACGCTGGCTGGTTTGCAAGAAAAGGGCAAGGCACGCATGAATTTCCTAGGGTTTTTAAAGGGCCATAACTTACTCGTTTCCTAATCATTTTCAGTGATGCGGGTTGCTAAATAGAGCTATTCGGGTCAACTATAATTCGCAACTAACTTTTGGATTTATGGGACGCGTTTAGTAGTTGCATCTTACTCTAGAATGGCCACGACCCAACTGCCACTTATTACAAAAAAATGTACATCAAGAGGTGGTTTAAAGAGGGTTTTGGTACACGATTGCCTACAGCACATGCCCAAGTGTTTTTCTACAAGTTATAACTTAACGATAATGGTCTTTTGTTCTTGCTTGATCGCAATGTACCAAGGCACAAAAAGGGCGTACGTTTGTGTATAACATGGGTTTCGTTTTTAGAGATTATTCAAGCACAACTAGGACGAAAATATGCAATTTAAAACAAAGAGAATGAAAGTGTGAACTCACAGTGACGCGAAGGGAGATGTGCACCGAAACTTAACCCAACGAAAAAAAAGAACCCTAAACTCGTTATAACACAAATCGTCCCCCTCTTGATAAGTTACACGTCTAACCCACTTTTCTTCACTCGTACTAATAACGACTTGTTGCCTCGTCTAGCTTGTTGGATGCTCGTTCAAACCAAACCCAAAGAAGATGAGTAGGGTTTAGGGTTTTCAAGATTATGGGTATAATAAAGAATGTAAGGTATAATGGTGGACTTCTTTGCGTTGTGGATGGATCGAAACCAGCAGGTATCAAAGGTTTTAAGGTTTGAGAGAGTTGAGAAATTGTGGTAATGGTGAATCTTGTGAAGAGCCATACTTGTCTAGGGTTTATATAACCGATTATGAGGGTAAGAGAGAAGTTCAAAAGAGGGTATCATAAGTTTGTGTAGTGACAATTGTGGTAAAATTTCTTAGGTTTCACACGGTCAAAGAATAGTGATTTAAAGGGAGATACTATGCAAAACGTGGAGGCAAAACCAAAGGAGTATGGCTGCTAGACTTCACGAGATGTTGTGGATTTGATAGAAAAGAGTGATGGGCTTTTATATGTTGGATAAAAGGAGTCAAGATCTTTGTGAATATCTTCTAAATTTGGAACAAGGATCGTGTATGGTTTGCAAAAAAATCAGTCGACATTAGCTATATTGTAGGGATTCTATATATATATATATATATATATATATATATATATATTAGACTTTCTACTCCCTGAGTTTCCATATTGATACGTTTAGTCCCTATATTTTACAAAAATTACATTTTAGGTTCTTATGAGTTCCAAACAGTCCCTTAAGTTCAAGAATGTCAAAAATAGTATTATTAATACACTAGCAGTATTAACAATATGCTAGCAGTACTAACTCTGCTAGCAATACTAACTTCTGCTAACAGTACTAACTCTACTAGCAGTACTAACTTCTGCTAGCAGTACTAACTCTTAAGTTTAGGAATGTCAAAAACAGTATTATTAATACACTAGCAGTATTAACAATATGCTAGCAGTACTAACTCTACTAGCAGTACTAACTTCTGACTTAGCTCGTATCATACAACCCATTAGTGAGTTACAAATTCGTTAGTGTTTGTTTGAGCTCGTGTTAGACACAGGACGCGGCTATGGTCTTGCTAGCTTATTTTGACATATCCCAAACAACCCTAGTTCGCATATACTATAGTTTACACATCCTTTATTGAGCAAGATGAGTTGTTAAGTATTATGATACGTGACATGAAAGTGTTTCTGTTTCTAAACGAGTTATCAAACCTCTCGGTTAAATATTTTACGTGTGCATGTCATATTTAAACATTCATGCTTATACACAAGATCTTTGTTACGTGCCTTATGGCTTTTGGTTCACCACACAAGTCTATATATGTTGTATATTGTAAGATGTGGACATGGGTTGTGTCATGCTAGGCACGACCCATGTTTAACTTGTTAACACATAATAACCGCGCCTTATGACACATGAAGCAAACATGAAACTTGAATATGAACGTAGGCTAAGACACTTACAAGGGTCCTAGCTTCTTGAACGTGTGTGTCATGTAGTCATGTGGAAACCCGACTTGTATACCCTAAGCCTTAGTTTAAATCGAACCTTTCTTGCTTTCAAACCCTTAAACGTATGACCTTAGCTTATAGACTACTAGGTTATACCTTGGAACTCTTTGGTTGTGAGTTGTGGTGTCGTGTTCGTGGATTTGTATCTCGGCTGTGGTGACCTGAAAGAAGAGAGAAAAACAATATGGTTTATTTGGTTGAGTGTTTATAAGAGTGTTAAATGGTATGTATGGATGAGTATTTATAGGCAAGAATACTAGTTACATATTCTTAGTCCCAAACAAACCAAAATCGGCCCTAACTAGATGGTTTTGTAGTTTCTAGTTAGC
>BQNB010037195.1:0-49612 GCA_026074375.1 Tanacetum coccineum | reverse complement strand
TGGCTTTCCAAACCCAACATGCTGAGGCCTTAACAGCATTAACCCATTTTCCATTGTTTTCACTTACTACTGCTTTATCCCTAGCAGTAGTGTCTTTTACCCTGACAGTATTAACATTTTTACTAAAAATACTGTTTTTATTTTCTGAATACTTGTTAAATGGACTTTTGACTTGTGAATATCCCTTTTTATAAGCTTTTGATATTGGTCTAGGATGATTCATAGTTGGTTTTGAGCCAGCAATATTAACTGGTCTGATAGCAGTATTAACACTTGCACCAGCAGTATTAATTTTGCCAGACTTGGTTAATACTGCTTGTGGAACAAATCTTCTATTAGGGTGAGGGTGAGTCATTTTATTAGCAAAGTTCTTGTGATTCACCCTACTTTTGTTGTTCCACACTGGTCTTATAACCTTTTTATCACAAACATAATGAAGATGCTCAAAACTACCACAAACAAAACAAGCTTTATTAATCATTTTAAAGTCACTTCATAGTCTTTGGAACATAAGATTGTTGCAGTTTCTTTGGTTCCCTCTAGGATAGTGTTTGTTTTGTTTAGGTGTTTCTACCTTCTTTACAGTTTCCCTAGCAGACTTAGCAAATTTTATCTTTTCAGTGCTAGGTCTAACAGTTTTATCCTCAACCTTAGGTATAAATTCTACCTCACTATCATCATCAGAATTCCAATCCTTAATGACTGGAGGTCTAAAGCTGTTCTTCCTAACAGTTTTAGGTTCTACTGCATCACCATTACTTTTTACACCAGCAGACTCATGATTTGACTCAATTGTCTTAACATTACTAGGTGTAACAATAATAGTAACATCCATATTCTCACTTTCAACTATTCATCCATAAATGTTAGATCAGGTTAAAGGGAATGAAGTTCACTGTATAAGGTGGGGGAACTGCATGATATCCCTTATCAGATTTGGACTTAATATTCTCCTAATTTTCTAACATCTCAGATGAATTCACAAAGCTTCTACAGGCAGGAAGAAGTTGTAGTAGAAGAACATGCATTATATCCAAGTCCCATTTTTAAACTTTCAATAACTTGACTTCCACAAATAAACAAAGATTAAGATGAATTTTGAAACTTCCTAATGTAGTTTTAACTCATCGCTTCCTCTTTTTACTGCTTTTTTCTAATTTCTTTTTGTTATCAACTAAAAGCATTATCTCTATTTAACATCAAGGTTTAAAATGTTTAATGCTTCACTTCAAAACACAGCCTCATTTTCTCTTATATGAGGCTAGTCTAGCTCTACTGATTCTAAACCTGCTTATAAATACTACAATTAAATTGAGCACTTTTTTATAATCTGAAGACAAACTATCATATAGTTCTTTAGAGTACATAAGATTTTACACATGAATGGAACAAGCATCTACCTCAGAAACTAACCAGAAAACATCTTGAAGATGTATGTGCCATTAACGCATAGTTTGTAGGATGCACTTCTTCAGCTTGGTAGCTCCAATCATACCCTCCAATTCCATCTTGAGCACCAAGGCATTTTCAGTGGAAGTTTCCACAATCACAGTTCTTCTATTATTCTCTCTTCCTCTGTTTTCTTGATTTCTAGGAGCTCTACATTCTCTTGCAAAGTGACCATTTTTATGACAATTGTAGCACTCCACTTTAGTCCTGTCAAATCCAACTCTTTGACCATTTACATCCAACTTCCTGCTTGTCCTCTAGATTCTAGCTTTATTTGTTAGCATGTCCATTTCCCATTGTAAATCCATTTCTTCTAGGTCATAAAGATCAATTTGTTCTAAATCCTCTCGTGCAAGTTGAGGAGAATTGGGCTGACTAGCTAGGAAAGCACAGATCATAGCATCACTAAGGTTATCTCTAGATGTTGGATTACATTGAGTATGAGTAGCACTAACTCCATAAGTAGTGTTATCTGCTTCATTTGTACTACTAATATGTAAAGTTGCTGTTATTGCTGTTGAGGACACAAAAAGCCACATATTGTGGATTTTGACTTGTATTGATGATCCTATAAGTTGGTTCATATTATCTCAAGTTGATTGTACAAGTCTCTAAACTGATGTCCTCATATTTCCTCTTTGTTCCAGATCAAGCATGAGTCTTCATTCAGATGGAAGACTCTCAACAATTTAACAAGTTAATGTCCACTGTGTAATGACCTTACCTTGGATCTCTTTCTTGGAATCACTCGTCACCCAAAAGAGGTGCACAGCCGCACGGGGTTATTATTTCTCTGTCGATCTAATCCTTTTGGAGATTCTGCGAAATAAGTTTTACTCATTGTGATCGTGTTTTTTTAAATTTTTTACCAAGTTTGCACGTGCCATTGAACTTTCAACTGTTTTACCTTTCGACTAACAATCGTCGCTTGATTAAGCCTTCGTCTTCACTGTCTTCTATGTCAATGAAATCATAACTTGTTTAGTGCAACCAAGGTGCTTAGGTGCATATCGTTTGTTTAACTCTATGCCATATATTATCTACCCTTTGAACATGGTTTACATGCAAGAGCAAACATCTAGCTGACTTTAATCATTTTTTTATGTTTATCGTAACCATAAATTTTGTTAAAAAAGTAATGTTAATTTTTATAAAAAAAATTACGATTTTTTACATGGCCTAAAAAGTATGACTTTTTGTGACATAATGTTAATTTTTGTAAAAATAGTATGGTTTTTTTAAATTTACATAGCCTAAAAAATTGTGTCCCACGTGTTGATCCCAATGAATAAATCTTTAACTCTTTAGCTTGATTTAAGGTTTAGTATCCTTGGATAAATCCAAATGTACTAAGAATGAAACTTTATGAGTATGATATAAACTATGCAGAATCTAGTTTATACCACTAAGAAGAATAACAGTAATGAATGTTTAACACACAGAAATATAACCAAAACAATAAGCTCCAATATATTAATACGAACACTCTTTAATAGTGTTAGGGTTTACAACCTTGAATCTATGACAATGACTCATTTTTGGTACATTCAATTCTATACCCTAGGACTTCCTTTTATACACTAAAGAGTCTTACAAGGCTTACAATACTTTCCTAAGATATCATGATCTTTTCTAAAAGCAAACATAATCTCTTAAACAAATACATTATACATATCTTTTACAAAAATAACTCAATATTTATCTTCGTAAGTATTCTTGTTCTCCAAACAATCCTTATCTCTTTACTCATCTTTATCCTTCTGACCGTAGTAACTCTTCTAGCAGTTGTAATCCAGCAGCATTAACTTTTGTACCAACAGTACTAATAAACATAAGCAGTAGTAACATTAGTACTAGCAGTACTAATATATACTAACAGTAGTAACTGTGTACTAGCAGTCTTAACGTTACTACTAGCAGCACTAACTACTTAGCATATATTTCAGTCTTCAACTCTGAGTAGTCTTAACTTCAACAAGCAGCAGTAACTTAATACTAACAGTACTAACTTATACTAACAGTAGTAACTGTGTACTAGCAGTCTTAACGTTACTACTAACAGCACTAACTACTTAGCATAATTTTCATTAGTATCACCAACAGTACTAAGTTATGCTTGACAGCACTAATATATACCTGAGCAGTAGTAACTCTAAGAATCATCTTGAAGTCTTTAAGTCCCAACAATCCGTCCCTAAACTTGATGTTCATCATGTGAATCTTTAAGTTTCTTTATTAAAAGTCCTCATCACTATCAGGAAGATGCATTCAAACACTTCATTGACCCTTTTGTTGCTTTACCATGAGCTTCAGTAGTTGATAGCACATCTCATTCCAATAATCAGCTTGAATTTTCTTGTTGAGCATATTTGTGATTGTTATTGGTGTGAGGGGATATCTCTTCTCAACTAACATAACCATAAAGATGTGTAGATTTTTAAATCTTACAAAGTGTACTCCACTAGAGTCAAACAGCTTCTAAACAGTCACTTTGTATCCCTGTAGACTCCTCCATATTTCACTCTTTATGTCAGGTTCAAACATTACATTCAGATCACCTCAGAACACTTTTTCATAAACATCCTCTGGCGTTGTATTCCCATGTTTAGTTTTCACTAACTTCCAGAGAGTCTTTAAGTCTTCTCTACTAATGTTCTGAAGCATCCTAATCATTGATGAATATCTATTTGAACTTCCATCAGCTCTTATCAGGTGATAGAATCCCTTCTGTCCTTCTTTAACAATCTTATATTCAACAATTATTGGAGGTTTGGTTATAACACCCTGTGTTTTCAAGTCATTGACGACGTCGATAAATCTACAATGTACCTTTTGTATTATACGCATTTGCTTCTTCATGCTCATCTATCTCTTTATCATCCTCTATTCTTTGTCTTTTGGAAGATTCTTGTTTCTGCTCATTCCCTTTTCTTTTCTTACCAAGTGATTTCTTTCTGCTGCCTTTAGCTTTCTGTTCACTACTTTCTTCCTTCTTTGACTTATCAGATTCCAGTTCATCCTCTGTTCTTTTAGAACTTTCTTATGTTCCTTCTTTGCTTTTCACCACCTCTGAATCCATAAGAATAAAAGTATTTACCCTCTTTATTTCATTATCAAATAACTTCTAGATCTTATCATAGCTCTTGCTCTCAACGATTAAATTTTTTATCCACCCATGTTTTTGAGATAGGTAGACATTAATTTTCTCTTTGAGCTTAGTTGGTGGTTTTCTTCTTTTCTCTCAGCTCAAAGCATTGCAAAGTGTTTCTTCTTTTGTCCTGACTCTATAAACAGTCTTGATCCTTTCTTCAAGGTTATCTCTCCCTGTTCTTCCTGCTTGTAGCCACTGAGCAATTCAAAATCTGCCTACCATAATAGCTTGGTTTATCCCATGATTCAATCAAAGCTATGTTGGCTTCCTCTTCCTTTTTCCTTGCAAGCCTTTCTTCTTTAATGAGTTCAGCTTGTAGTTGAGCTTTAAGATTTCTAGCCATTTCTTCATCAAGAGCAATTTGATCTTTTTTCTTCAATGGCACTTCAGGTCCATCCATCTTAGCTTTCCCTTTATCCTTGATGCTTAGAGAAGATATTGATGTTGGTGTTCTTGTTGTTCTTTCATCAGCATCTCTAAATGTAATTCCTTTAGCTTTGGGAATTGTTGAAGGTGCTGTTGTGGCTGTACTCTGTACTGGCTCTTGTATCACAACCTTAGATTTTGCACTCTTTAATTTAGCCAATGTTTGAGCTAAGGTAATCTCTTTTTGTAATCTGAAGACAAACTATCATATTGTTCTTTGAGAGTAGCATAAGCTTTTACACATGATTTAGAACAAGAATCTACCTCAGAATCTGAACTGGAAGAACTTCCTGAAGATGTATGTGCCATTAATGCAAAGTTTGTAGGATGCTCTTCTTCAGCTTGGTAGCTCCAATTGTACCATCCAATTCCATCTTGAGCAACCAAGGCATTTTCAGTGGGAGTTTCTACTGTCACAGTTCTTCTATTAATCTCTCTTCCTCTATTTTCCTGATTTCTAGAAGCTCTACATTCTCTTGCAAAGTGCCCATATTTATGACAATTGTAGCACTACACTTTAGATCTATCAAATCCAACTCTTTGACCATTTACATCCAGCTTCCTGCATGTCCTCTTGATGAATCTCCTAGCTCTAATTGTCAGCATGGCCATCTCTCATTGTAAATCCATTTCTTTTAAATCATCAGGATTAATTTATTCTAGATCCTCTTGTGCAAGTTGAGGAGAATTAGGCTGACTAGCTAGGAAAGCACAGATCACAACATCACTAAGGTTATCTCCAGTTGCAGGATTACTTTGAGTATGAGCAGCACTAACTCCATAAGTAGTATTATCTGCTTCATTTGTGCTATTATTGCTGTTAGTGCTGTTGGAGGACACAAAAGCCACATTTTGTGAATTTTGACTTATACTTGATGATCCTGAGATTTTAGGTTCATGTATCTTCAAGTTGTTATATAAGTCATCCAAACTGATGGTCTCTATTTCCTGTTTGTTCCTCTAGATCAAAGCATGAGTCTTCCATTCAGATGGAAGACTTCTCAACAGTTTTAAGTTCATGTCCTCTTGTGTAATAACTTCGCCTTGAATCTCCAACTGAGTGATAAGTTTTTGCAACCTATCAAAAGTTTGATCCATTGTCTCTGAACTCAATCCTGCAAAGTTCTCATATTGTTGCTTGAGTAGAGTTCTCTGAACTTTCTTGGATTCCTTGTTTCCTCCATACCTCTTCTCAATGGCTTCCATGAGCAATTTTGCATCTTTATATGAATGGAACTTTAGTTGATCCTTATTTGGGAGTGCCATCAACAGAGTTTTCCTCTACTCCATACTCATTCCTCCTGTCTCAACTTTCTTCTGCAGTAGTAGGTTCATATTCCTGCTCAGTTTCTCCAACAGTTCTCTTCAGCACTTTGTTACCATTTTTAATTACTTCCCAAAGGGAGTAATCAGTCATGAGAAAGTATTGTTCTATCCTCATTAACCAGAGATCATAATCCCCTGGGTTGAGGATAGGGAGTTTTGCAGTCAGATTTGTAGAAGTAGTTCCTGCCTCCATCTTATCACTGAGAATTGGATCTAGTATGTGTTGTTGATTTCTTCTTATTTAAAGCTTCACAACAAGCTCTGATACCACTTGTTGATCCCAATGAATAGATCTTTAACTCCTTAGCTTGATGTAAGGTTTAGTATCCTTGGATAAATCCAAAGGTACTAAGAATGAAACTTTAAGTGTATGATATAAACTATGCAGAATCTAGTTTATACCACTAAGAAGAATAACAGTAATGAATGTTTAACACATAGAAATATAACCAAAACAATAAGCTTCAATATATTAATACGAACACTCTTTGACAGTGTTAGGGTTTACAACCTTGAAGCTATGACAATGACTCATTTTTGGTACATTGAATTCTATACCCTAGAACCTCCTTTTATACACCAAGGAGTCCTACAAGGCTTACAATACTTTCCTAAGATATCATGATCTTTTCTAAAAGCAAACATAATCTCTTAAACAAATACATTATACATATCTTTTACAAAAATAACTCAATACTTATCTTCGTAAGTATTCTTGTTCTCCAAACAATACTTATCTCTTTACTCGTCTTTATCCTTCTGACAGTAGTAACTCTTCTAGCAGTTGTAATCCAGCAACATTAACTTTTGTACCAGCAGTACTGAGCAGTAGTAACTCTAAGAATCATCTTGAAGTCTTTAAGTCCCAACAGATTTATAAGGTGAAATTGGATGAATTAGGAGGAATCTTAAAAAACAAGGCTAGATTGGTAGCTCGTGGATACCATCAGGAAGAGGGAATTGATTTTGAAGAATCCTTTGCTCCTGTTGCTAGATTAGAGGTCGTTCGGATATTTCTCGCGTTTGCTGCTCATATGAATATGACCGTCTACTAGATGGATGTAAAAACAGCATTCATAAATGGTATCTTACGTGAAAAAATCTACGTTAGTCAGCCGGATGGACTTGTGGATCCAGACAAGCCTAATCACATGTACAGACTGAAGAAAGCTCTTTATGGGTTGAAACAGGCTCTACGCGCGTGGTATGATCTATTGTCATCGTTTCTGCTATCACAAGGATTCTCCAAAGGCACGGATGATCCCACATTGTTCATCAGCATAAAAGGCAAAGATATCCTCCTAGTACAAATCTATGTTGACAATATTATTTTTGCTTCTACTACTACTGAACTAAGTGATAAATTTTCTGAGATAATGTGTTCTAAATTCAAGATGCCAATGATGGGAAAAATATCATTTTTTTTCTAGGACTACAAAGTCCCAGAGGCATCTTTTTAAACCAATCAAAATATGCTTTAGAATCACTTAAAAAATAAATAATGGAATCTTATGAACCAATGGATACTCCAATGGTGGAGAAATCCAAACAGGATAAGGATACACAAGGGAAAGCCATTGATCCTACACATTATCGTGGCATGGTTGGCACCCTTATGTATCTAACATCCAGTAGACCAGACCTGGTATATGTTGTCTGTATGTGTGATCGGTATCAGGCATGGCCTACTGAAAAGCACCTACATGCTGTAAAAAGAATCTTTCGATACCTAAGAGGAACCGTCAATCGAGGACTATGATACTCGAAGGATTCTGCTATTGCTCTAACAACTTTTGCAGATGCTGATCATGCAAGTTGTCAAGATACAAGACGTAGTACATCCGAAAGTATGCAATTGTTGAGACACAGACTTGTTAGCTGGTCATCAAAAAGTCAAAAAAGCGCTGCGATATCTAGTACGGAAGCTGAATATATAGCCTTGTCCGGTTATTGTGCTCAAGTCCTTTGGATGAGATCATAACTTACCGACTATGGCCTTGGATTCAATAAAATTCCAATGTACTGTGATAACAAAAGCGTTATTTCCTTATGCTGCAACAATGTTCAACATTCTCGATCAAAGCATATCGACATCAGATATCACTTCATAAAAGAGCAAGTGGAGAATGGAGTCGTCGAGCTTTACTTTGTCTGAACGGAATATCAGTTGGCGGACTTCTTCACCAAGGCTCTATGTCGAGAAAGAATGAAATTCCTTATCGACAAGCTGTGGATGAGAAGTTTTACTCCTGAGACTCTGAAAGAACTGGCAGATGAAGCAGAAAAAATGCATAATACAATTGTACAAATGATTTATACATTAAGGGTGTGCTTGGTTGGATGTTTTAGAGGGTAATCAATGATAATTATAATGAAAAGTGATGCTTGGTTTCTTATAATGCATTTTTTCATTACCTAAAAGTGGGTATAACCCATTACTCACCAAATTGGGGGTATTAGAAAATGATTACCCACTTATCCTTCTTTTTACCCCACGATCAACCTTCCTAAATTTTAGCCCATTTATCTTTTATTTTTTTATATTGTAAATTGATATATTTTTTTGTTACCAGATTGATGTATATCAATTTCTAACGTAAATTTCATACGACTATTGATGTCTGCTCCAAAAAATCATATATTTTTATGTATATACATAAAGTTTATACCATATGTACTTATGTAAAAGATGTGTTTACAGGATATCGTACGTAATACATATAAATTAGAATTTTATTACCTTTAGACTTTTTAACAAAATTCTACAAAGACTACTATGTATAAAAATATATACAGTAAATAATTTGCAAATGATTGTAAAGACATGTTAAAAATTATATATCAATGAACATATTAAGGAGATTCACTTGCTAGTATGTGTGTGCTTGTAACGATTCATTATACAAATCAACGAACCAACCAACATCAATGCAATGAAAGTGGTTCATTATATTCCTTAGTATACCCTTTACCTTTCCTATTCCGATTACCTTATTTGAACCAAGCGCACCCTAAGTTTAGCTTATGTGAGCCTTATATGTTATGTGTTTATGCCTTTAGGGAGTATATGTGAAAATATAAGTTTCTAGGTATAATAGTTAAAAACATTAGGGACTATTTGTGCCATGTGTTAAACTTAAATTGCCTAATAAAACTTATATAAGAAACATGAAAAGGTTATGAAACTTGAGGGGGCGATTGTGTCAAAAACAAATTTTGTTTTATAAACCCCGTCACTTCGTCACATACACAAACACATTTACATTTTATTTTCCCTCCCAACCTCAAAATCAAAATCGTCATCTCTTAATCTTCATTTTAAGTTGTTATCATTCAAAAGGTATAACTAGAAACTCGTTCTTCACACTCTAAACAACACATCCTCTCGAAACGAAATAAGTTTAATATCGATTTGATCTCGAAAACCCTAACAATCAAATTAGGATTCATCAAAATCAAAACTGGGTAAAAACCTAAATTGAGTAAGGGGTTTTGTTGGTTTAGGAGTGTAGAACACTCGGTTAAAATAGTTTTGTGATTGGTTATCATATGAATGTGTTCTTGATAATTCTTGTTTGTGAAAATTTGGGTTTTTGGGATTTAGTGAAATATGTTTGTGGGTTTTGTGTTAGGACGTTTGTATTCTCCTCCTTAAATGTATTTAAGCCATAAAAGGCATTTCTTGTTTGTAGTTTCTAGAATGAATGTGGTAAAAAGGATAAATATGCTCGTTCTTGATCGTTCTTGATGATTCTCTAGCTAATTATTGTTATAATTGATCCTAAGTGTTATACAACTGATATGAATGCTATTTGAACAAGTCTTGCTGCTTAAAATTTTATGTTTGTGGTAATGTGTTTATTGAAGGCGAGTTATAACACCCCTAATTTGGGTCGCAACAGAATATGGGTTTGAGGGTGGTACTTCACAGATCAATAGCACAAAATATATACATAACGACCATTAAAAGTCGTTTAAAACTGATACATTGGATTTAGAAAATTGTTTGTTACTAAAAGCCCGAAGCTTAACTTGTTCATTGTTAACTATAAAAAGATTTCAGTTCATAACAAATGTATTCCCAAAATGTAATGCAACCAAATCTTTATGCATGTGACTTCCAAATCATGACCAGCAATGTATCCCTTATCTTGTACCTCATTGACCTCCTGAGAAAACATGCTTTAAAATGTCAACAATAATGTTGGTGAATTCATAGGTTTTGGAATAAAGTATAAGTGAGTAGGAAACCCAAGATTTCCCCCGTGATAATACATCAGATGCAAACATCATAAAAATGTAATTACGTTTCCCTAAGCTCATTTACTGGTAGCTCGACATATATGAATTGCAATATAAAATTGCCTACATTGCCCTTGATGATGTTTAACCCGAAACATCCCAAATCTAGCATGGTATACGTTCATTCATCCGGTGATAGCTAATCACCCGAACGGGAATGTCAATCCCAATAGATCTATTTATAACATTCGCACTTACAGTCCAGTCATTTAACATATCATGAGAATGGCTCACAGTATTTGTTACCTAGGAAAAACACATAATCATTTAATATAAAATGTAAAACTGTGCATCCAATGTAAAAACCATGCATAATTCTCACCCCAAAACTTGTAAATCAAAATTATAAACCAGGTGGGGCTATGAACTCATCCTTGTGTGAATGATACTCAATTTATAACAGCAAATGCTACACGACTACGCCCGGAATGTAACCTAACCAATTATAGGTCGTATAAGTACTAAGCACTTTGATTAACTAATACCATATGTAATTCTATATAGCTACATCACCATCTAATTGTATTTGTAAAACAACACTTATAAAGTAAAAACATTTATAAATAACACTTTAGTAAAAACGACGTAACTTTCCCGTTTTAAGCCCGTTTGGTACGTTCTTTACGTTCACGCTTTCATATTTGAAAGATATATCAAAATATTACATTTTCATATTTTGGGTCCTCTGATGAACAGTAATTTTTACTGTTCATGGACTTTTATAAAATTAATAGTCGTAAACCCGTAAATGTTGTATCTTATTCGTTTTAGCTCCGATATTAATGATTCTTTCGAGCACGTCTCCGTAATTAAAATTTCTATTTAATTAAACATTTTCCAAAAATAAAATACCTGATGTGAACAGTAACTTTTATAAAATTATTTTTATAAAAGTATTTATTATCGTAAACTTGCGAAATTCATAACTCCTTCATTATTGATCCAAAAATTACGATTCTAAATGTTTTGGAATCCTAAAAATATGTACTATCTGAGAAAAACATCCAAACTTTTATATCAGAGGTGGTTTGAAATGTGTTTTTATAAAGTTTCTTTTATAAACGCGTTTATTATCCTATAACTTGCAAATGCAGTATCTCCTTCGTTATAAAGCGGATTTTTAAGTTCCTTATATGGTTGGAATCCTCATGACATGTATTATTTTCTAAAAACATAAAATAAATACTTTCTATTTCGAATTTAAACAAAATCTTTAAGGTTTTTGTTAAAAACATGTTTAAACTTGTTTTTGTGATTTTTAAGTTTAGTAACCTTGTTACAAGTCCTTTACAACCATTTATACCACATATCTTACATACTTAGGGTCCCTAATCCATCATTTGTTCAAATATTGTCCAAGATAACAAGATCAACAATTCCTTATACCACTTTTACTTATAAACTCATTAAGTAACTTTTTAAACTACTTGTTTATATATATACTTTTTATACATAAACCACACTTGTACAATACTTATACTTTCATTATAACATGATATTTACATTCATATAACATATTTAAAAGTATATTATACCATGATTACAAGTAAAAATTTATTTTTCATGTAGACAAGTTTCCTAAATGGTGATTAACTATATAAACATCATATATGCATAAAATCATGAAAGTAAGGAGATTAAGGTTTTAGATAACCTTAATTTGAAGTGTGGTGATGAATAACAATGTCTAAACCCTTGTTTATCAAACAAACCCTAGCTTCCAACACTTTGAAAACCCTAATCCAAAGAAAACCCTAATATGGAACCTTCTTGCTTTAACACTTGTAAACCCCAAACAAAACCTTCTAAACACCTTAAGATATCTTAGATATGATGTAGGAATACTCGTATAAGTGGTAAATAAAATTATATGGATTGTGTATGTGTCTTGGGTTTTGGCCGTGGCCTATAGGAGAAAAAGGGAGAGGATGAGTGAGTTTTTACTTAAACAAATGAAGTGTGTGTGTGTTCTACTAGCAATGCATCTCCTATATATACTTCAAAGACTAGTCAAGACCACTATTAGGAGTCCAAGACAAAATGAGTAGATTAAGGGAAAGTCTTGGTCAAAATAGAAGAAAGTCTTTATGGTTTAATGAGAAATGGTTTGTACAAAGTCTAGTTGGTATTTTGTGTGCTCCTCGTCCCCTATGCTTATTGTTGCCGTAGGTTAGGAGGGAAGGACCAAGTTTTTGTGTCTTAGATATTTTGTTGATAAATACTTTCATTACTTGAAGTTATAAAGTGTGAAGGTTTAATGTAGAAGTGTAAACTAGTAAAGTGTATGTATTGTTTGTTTCTCTTGCATAAAATTTAGCTAAGGTGATAAATATAGGTGAATTTTTATAAAAATATAGGTATTGGGTATAAAAATGGGTATTTTTTGAAGCGTAAAAAAGTTTTGGTTGTTCCGGGTATGCCTAAACGTATTTTATCGCGAAACGTAAACACTTTACGTAACCAATAAAAATAAAATGTTCAAAGTTTAATAATTATCCTCCAAATAATTATCTAACAATTGCTTGACGTAAACATTTAATTGTTTGATGCTCGTTTATGTTGAATGATCATTTTTAGTTTACGCGATTTAACTTAACACTTAAAATTAAAAGCAAATGCGTATAATACTAAAACTAAATAGTTGAATAATTGACGTCATATAATGACCTAAAACACCGGGTGTTATAGTCTTCCTCCGTTAAATGAGCCTTGTCCTCAAGGCTTAAGACGCGACACTTGACGACGGCGCGGTCTTTATGAAGAGATGTGGATATTTCTTCCAGAATTGGTCTTCACGTTCCCATGTGAACTCAGGAGCTATCCTAGAGTTCCATCAAACCTCGACAATTAGAACACGGCTTTGCCTCAACCGTTTGACTTCTCAATCCCTGATTTCTACGGGTTCTTCAACAAAATGAAGCTTGCCATCAATATGTAGCCCATCCAACGGAAAGGCTAATGGTTTGTCGGAATAAAACTTCTTCAATTTGGTTACGTAAAACGTATTATCAACCCTGCTCAGCTCTTGAGGAAGCTCAAGCTTGAAAGCAACGGCTTTAACATTTTCCAACACCTTGAAAGGTCCAACATACCTGGGGTTTAACTTCACCCGTTTGCCAAATGTATGACCCCTTTCCAAGGAGAAACCTTAAGCATAACTTAATCTCCAACTTGAAATTCCATTGGCTTACGCTTTAAATCGGCGTAGCTCTTTTGTCGATCACAAGCGGCTTGCACTCTCTGCTTGATCTGGATAACCTTCTTGGTTGTTTCTTGCACTATTTCTGGACCAGTGAGTTAAACTTTTCCAACTTCGGCCCAACGAACAGGCGAACCACACTTTTGACCGTATAGTGCTTCAAATGGTGCAGCCTTGATGCTAGCGTGATAACTGTTGTTATATGAAAACTCGACCAATGGAAAATGTTTAACCTAACCATTTCCAAAGTCGATCACACACGCACATAGCATATCCTCGAGAGTTTGGATAGTTCTCTCACTTTGTCCATCAGTTTCTGGATGATAGGCAGTACTCATATCCAAGTTTGTACCCAAGGCCTTCTGAAGTGACCTCCAAAATTTTGATGCGAACCTAGGGTCATGAACACAAATGATTGAGACAGGTATCCCATGCCTCATGACTACTTCTTTTAGGTACATTCTCGGTAATTTCCCCATGGGATCAGTTTCCCTCATTGGTACATATATTGCGGACTTAGTAAGTCGGTCAACAATCACTCAAATGGTGTCATAACCTTGCGACAACTTAGGAAGCTTTGTGATAAAATCCATAGTGATTCTATCCCATTTACATTGAGGTATCTCGGATTGCACCAATAAACCCGATGGCCTTTGGTGTTCAGCTTTGAACTTAGCACAAGTCAAACACTTGCTAACATAGATGGTGATGTTGGCTTTCATATTGGGCCACCAGTATAGCCTTTTCATGTCCTGATACATCTTGTCAGAACCCGAATGGATAGAGTACATTGACTTGTGGGACTCGTGCATAATCACGGTCCTCAAATCACTAAAACATGGCAATCAACTTTTCTATTCTAAGTTTCTCTGGATCCTTTAAATTTTCAATCAACATACCTCCAACATCTTCGTTTTTGAGGTTCTTTGGTTTTCGTGTTTCAGTCTAAGCATTCAAGATTTGTTTAGGAAGATCCAAGCCAATGGTCATCACTAAGCCTTGAACTCTTAATGGTTTAATTCGTTTTTTCCTGCTTAAAGCATCAGCAACAACATTTGCCTTTCTCGGGTGATAACGAATCTCATAATCGTAATTACTGAGCAACTCTAACCAACAACATTGTCTCATGTTCAGCTCCTTCTGATTAAGAATGTGTTGTAAACTCTTGTGATCAGTGAACACCGTACACTTTGTTCCATACAAATAGTGCCTCCAAATCATTAGAGCGAACACTACTGGTCCAAGTTCTAAATCATGAGTCGTATAGTTCTTCTTATGAATTTTCAATTGGCGTGATGCATAAGCAATCACCTTTTCTCTTTGCATCAATACAGCGCCCAAACCTTTGATTGAAGCATCGCAGTATGCGATAAAGTCTTTGCTTCCTTCAGGTAAAGCCAGAATTGGTGCACTACATAACTTCTACTTCAATAGTTGAAACGCTGCTTCTTGTTTGTCGCCCCAATCTAATTTGACCTTCTTTTGAGTAAGCTTGGTCATTGATTTGACAATCTTTGAAAATCCCTCAATGAATCTTTGGTAATACCCAGCAAGACCTGAAAATTGACAAATCTCTATTGGTGTCTTAGGAGATGCCCAATCTTTAATGGATTTGATCTTGGTGGGGTCCATGTGAATGCCTTGACTATTAATCACGTGACCGAGAAATTGTACCTTGGGAATCCAGAATTCACATTTAGAAAACTTAGCATATTATTCCTCTTTCTTAAGCAATTCTAAGATTAATTTAAGGTGCTCTTCGTGTTCCTTCTTGTTCTTTGAGTAGATGAGGATATCATCAATAAAACAATCACGAATTTATCTAAATATGGCTTGCACACGCGGTTCATGAGATCCATAAACATCGATGGTGCGTTCGTCAAGCCAAATGGCATAACTTGGAACTCATAATGACCATACGGAGTTCAGAATGCCGTCTTCAGAATATCTTCCTCTCGTACTCGAAGTTGATGATAACCAGATTGCAGGTTTATCTTGGAATAAACACTGGATCCTTGTAGTTGATCAAATAAATTGTCGATCCCTGGGAGTGGACAACGATTCTCCACTGTAAGCTTGTTTAATTCCTGATAGTCGATGCATATTCAAAATGATCCATCCTTCTTCTTGACAAACAAGACCGATGTTCCCCAGGGTGAGGAAATAGGTCTTATGAAGCCTTTGTCAGAAAGTTCTTTCAGCTGCTCTGACAACTCTTTCATTTTGGACGATGCTAATTGATAGGGCGCCTGTGCTACAGGTGCAACACCAGGTACTAAATCCATTCGAAACTCCACTTGTTGGGGCAGTGGAATGCCCGCCAAGTCTTCAAGAAATACCTTGAGAAAATTGATAACGCTTAAAATATACATAAAATATCGGTTAGAAATGCGAGAAATATATGTACTAACGCAATAAGTATTGCAAGAATTTGTCATTTGTTATGTAAATATTGTTACAGGACTAAAAGTGGAAGAAAAGGACTTAACGTGCAAGAGATTTAGTTAAATACTACTAACACTCGTCAAAAGAAGGATCTAGAATATGGACCATTGAAGTCAGAAGGAAAAGTGCGCCGATTTTATAACCGAGTATGGCACACTTGTCAGCGAGTTTAATGCACATCATTAATTAAAGATGTGCGGCACACTTTTATGTAAGTGCGGCGCACTTTCTGTGTCAGTTACAAAGAAATCATAAATGGTGCAACTCTTGACTTGCCCAATCATTGCTATAAATAGAGGTACGATTTAGAGAGAGAAAAAAAACTTACCACAACAATCATCAGTTCATATCACACACTAAATCCCTCTCCAAGAGTTAGAGCAAGTTCTAAGAAGATTTGAAGGCTAAAACCTTCATCTTCATCTTTTCCGGGTAGAAGAACAAGCAAGTTCCGTTATTTCAGAAGTTGGAGGTGCTAGACATCAGTTGTACCTTTGTTCTTAGAAGTAATTGTTAGCTTGGATCTTTTGTTCTTGAAATTTGGTAAAGAAACATGTTTCCATCTTTTTATAATATGAATTTTGGATCTATATTACTTGTTCGATGTGTTGCTATTATGATTATTGAGTAGTTTAACATGTTTGGTTAGGAACTATATGGATATAATGGATTAAACTTGACTATTTGAATGAATTTTTGATATGAATAATATGAGCTTGATGTTCTTGAACTTGGATTCTTTAATCTTCGTTTGATCTCCATTCATTCTAGATATAGGTCGAAAGACTCCGGACTAAATGGTTGATTTCCAAGTTGTTTGTCTATGGCAACTAGACCTTAGCTTTGTGAGGATTGACTAAGGAAATGAACATTAACCCAAGTACAAAAAGGTTTAACACTAAACCATATGTCTAACGAACATGGTTTAGCAAGCTTATATTACTTATCAAAACACGGATCATAACTTAAGGCTATTTTTATGGATTAAAGATAAAGGCGAAAGGGTTTTTCGTTATAAATAATAGACATCTTTTTGAAGCACTAATAACATTCTTTAAACTCGATTATACCTACCTCCGTGACTCATTCATCCACTTAAGTTTATCTATTTTATTTTTGTTCAAAACCAACATGCCTTTTAAATGAATTCGTCCATTATCTGTTAGAGCCGTGGTCAACTCTATAAGATATCCTTTTTCGTAATATTAATCGACTATGTCTTAGAAATTGCAATCTCCTGTGGAACGACCTGACTTACCTACAATACTATATTACAAACGAGGGTTATACTTTACCCGTGTGTTTCCATATAATTGTCCGGTATTTTCAGTATTATAAATTTAAAGCTTTTGAAACACATCAAAGTTTTTGGCGCCGCTGCCGGGGATTGAAAACATTTTTCGATAAAGTCATTTTTTACAACCCTAAAAATTTCAAAAATCGCCGTACCGTTTTCTGGCAAACGGAAACCATTTTATTGTTACTGCTTCAAAAAGTGCGCCGCACTTTTCATTGTTAATTAGGAAAAGAAGTTGAAATTAATAAGTGACTTGACCTAAGAACCCTCATTATCTGTAATTGAACTTTTTAAATGAAGAATATATTTCCAGTATTGATAATTATCAAATTTCTATATAGCTTGTATTTAAAAATGAAAAAAGTAAAAAATATTTTCTTATTAGCTTATTTGGTTATTTGTCTACATAATTGCTTATGCCCCTTATTTGTTAAATGCCTCTTGAATAAATTCATGACATCTAGATTAAGTCTTATTGATAAAACTGAGCAAATAAAGAATTCAACAAAAATCAGAAAAATTTCCAGAAGTGCGCCGCACTTATACCAAAGTGCGCCGGTATTTCTAGAAAATGAAGAAGGATTGTTGATTTTTCAGAAAGTGTGCCGCACTTTTCCAAAAAACCGCCACACTTTCCTATCTGAACCAAAACAGTATGCTAAAAATTCATATTTTGCAAAAGAATTATTTGAAATGAAGGTTGCTATGTGCTTATTAATATTATGCAAGTATAGGAAGTTGCTTAAAGTTTATTTTTATATTATGTTGTTTTAAAAGTAATATGGACTCGAGTATGGGAAAGATGTGCTTAGGAAAGGACGTAATTGAGATCTCTAGTGACCAAAACGAAGGGTCAGGAGATTGGGACTTACCTAAATACAAAGATACGGCAGGAAGTAGAGGAAAGAAGGAACCCGAACCTTTGGTTTTTCACAAATTGTACACTGAAGAGGATAGTGATCGGTATATCGCACAATGTTTTATGAATGGCTTATATGCATCAGATGGAGAGATTAATTTGGAAAAGAATGATAACTTAATCTCAAACGACTACGCAGTCAAACTTTGTCTTGAGTATGAAGTTAGGAAAGGAAAGAAGCTGGTTAAAAAGGAGTTGATGGTGTTACTACGCGGGGAAATTTACTTCGTCCAGTTCATCATAAATCTTGAAGAAGATGAATTTGAGCCATGATTAATTTTTGGAAGATCATTCTTGCGTTCTGCGAATGCAGTGGTAAACTTTGGGGAAGGGACTATTACAATACAGCCCGACTTTGACCCTTTTCTTTTAAGTAGTGATGAAGAAAAGAATCCAAACCTTGATGACTTAGAAACGTTGCTTGATTTTGATTTTGATGAGGCACCACAAACAGAAACCGACCTCTCACCACTCGTATGCAAAATAGGCAAGGGAAGCAGGAACAAAAAGAAAGTTATGGAAAACATCATGTACTTTAATAATGGAACTGGACCATCCACATCCGTTGGAATACCCTTAACCCAAGAAGAAGCTGAAAAGAGGGCACTTGCACACAATATCAACATGAGGTATGAAATTCAAGAAGAAGTTAGGCCGGTAATAGAAACATTGGCCTATAGTGATAAATATAGGAAGTTGTTGGATGCAATCTAGGCCGACAAAGTCAGGTTAGATGGAATGATTAAACCAGAAGAAGAAAGAGTAATGGTAAAAGTAAAAGGGCATATTCTTAAGGAAAAGAAAGATCCAGGAGCATTTTTATTTCCAATTAGGTTGGAAGGCCGAATCAATGAAAACGCTCTCGCTGATACTGGGTCTGACACTAACACCATGCCATACAAAATCTACGAACAACTAGGTAGAGATGATATCATGAAAGAAGAAAGAAACATAACTATGATTAACTATACAGAAGCTAAAGTAACTGGTCGACTGGTGAATGTACTATGTCAAGTTGGATTCACCACTATGTCTGCTAAGTTCTTGATTTTGGAAATACATGTGGACCGAGACGCACCCATCGTGGTGGGTCATGGATTCCTTGATACAATTGGAGGCAACATTGACATTCCAAACAGGACATTTACTACCTTTGATGGACTAACTCGTCAAACCTTTAGGGCAGCTAGATAAAAAAAATCAGAATTGCTGAAAGCGAATCAGATGACGACGAAGACTATGTAATTAAGAGAAATGAAATGGGAACACCAATTCACAACTCCAGACCTATCGGATACCAAAACAACACCAACCCTGCTAAAAACATGACCTTGTCAACCCTTGAATCAGTAATAAACCCCTTTAGAAAAATTAGCGTGTGGAAGAAACCTGTGAGTTTTCTAGGATCACTCCCTGCTAAACTAAGAGATGTTGAATGGAAGCCTGATTACAAAATGTGCTATTCTAACCCTGAGCTAGCAACTGGGCAGTGGAAAACCGAGATTCGTTTGACTGACCCCTATGGAAATATCTACATGCAAGCTTTTGTGACAAAACCTACGAAAAGGAAGTTATCTAAGTATCACAAATTGAGTGACATAATGTCACCAAACTGGTTCGTCGAGTGAAGCTTTGGATGAAAGAATAAGGGAGGAAGAATTTGTGCGCTCCCAAAATAATGTTTATCGTATTTTGCTTTATGTCGTATGCATATTTAAAATAAAATCAATTGTATTAAATCCATTACGGATTATACTTTGATGTACGAGGACTACCTCTATATTAATGAATGAATATTTTGGTGGATTAATTTATGTTTCAGTTATTATAATTAATTTAATATATATATATATATATATATATATATATATATATATATATATATATATATATATATATATATATATATACATAAAAAGCAAAGTTCGCCGCACTTATTATAAGTGCGCCGCACTTTTTAGTTGTTTCAGGAACAAAAAGCTTACAAAAGAAGTTTCTAACTCATTACATAAAAAACACACTAAAACTTAGAACACCGCCGGGTTTCCAACCAAAATCGAAGTTAAGATTCAAAAAATCGATCCACCAAATTCTTAATCATGCCAAGGGTATGTTTATTTCGTTCATTACTATTTCTTATCATTAATCTATTATCATTATGTGTTTTAGGGTTTATATAAATTAAGTTTGAAGAAAAAATGAAATCGTGCAATTAAATTTGAATAACGGACTAGATTATGCCTCATTGTTAAGATTTAATAACCCTTGAACAAATCCAAGTTTAACTATTTGGGAATTAGTATTTAGATTTTAAGTTAAAATTATTAAAAACTCGTTTTGTTTAAAACAGAGCAGGAAGTGCGCCGGTTTTGGTTAGAAAACCGCCGCACTTGCTTAACTATTTGATAACCGCCACACTTTTATTTAAGTGCGCCGCACATTTTATCACAAAAAGTCACAGTATGTCTGCAATTTTGATCATAACATAACTAACAAAACTAAATCTTGTCTAACTTAATTATATATCATATCTTTGGTTGATTTTTGAATATGTATACTTCATGGAGCATAGATCATGAAGCGGTCGTCCCGTGCCAACCGCTCTAAAAATTTGCAACTGTTGAAGAAGCAATACTCCCGGATATTCACCATAGTTCTTAAGTGAAGTTTGTCGTAGAGAAGCAAAATCTCGTTATAACTCTAGGGTGTCAACTTTGCCCTAAAACTCATTTTATACGCCGCCAAATCGTGGTAAACAACCCTCCTTATACCCCTCTTAGAGTTTGTTAAACTTTTAAAGGTGAGACGTATCTCGCAAGTGACACAAAGGCAAGTATTGAATCTTTTGTTTGGGAACTTATTATGATAATGCTCAAGATGCAAGCATTATATTGATGATGATTTTTTTTTCTTGATTAAGGACAATTTTTTTATGTTTTTTATTTTTTTTATCTTATACTAATACTAATAAAAGAAAATGAAAAATATTTTTGTATTTTTGTATTTTTATAAATAAAAGAAAATATTCACAAACGGGAATGATAACTTCACGAGGGAAGGGTCTTCAAAAACTAATCTTCAAACTTAACGATAATCTTTTACACCTCCCCGGCAGCGGCGCCAAAATGATATAACCTTTAAAACTAACATTTTTGTATATATAAATTATAATAAATATATAAGGATAATTTCAAGATTTTAATTCAATTATAATATAGTATAGTAAGAATTCCAAGAGATTCAAATCAATTGCTTTTGACTAAAGCAATATCAAAAATTCCCCGGGTCGTCTCCCAACGAGGTGCGAATTGAAAATCGAGAACGTTCGTGATCGCGTTTTTGAATGGTTAAAGATTTTTGGAGTTGGTTTTCTACTTTCTAATATTAAAATGCAAAAACGATTTTAACAAAAATTAAATATAAAAAATACTAAACGATTTATAAAAAATCTGAAAAAATTCTGAAAAATAGCTTAAACTATGACAATCCTAAGAAAAATAAGCTAGGCAAAACAGCTTATCAAAATAAGCTGTTAAAAAATCAAAACTGCTTATAAGCTTAATGGGCCAAAAAGGGCTTAAATACCAAGCCACTTGGGACTATAACGAAAAAGTCCCAAGGGCGCAGCGGTAAGTGTGTGTGTTATAAAGGGTTGAGGGTGTTGAGGTCCAGTGTTCGAGCCTTGCTCGCCTTGGACTTCCACCTTCCCCTTTTTGCCTTTTTTTAAAACTTTTAATACAACTTATAAATAAGCTGTAAACTACCGACTTTAATAAAGGAAAAAAATTTTAAAACTTAAAAATAAGCACGAAATAAGCAAAAGAAAATGACAGATATGGCTTTTTACACTAAGTCCTAAAAGAGCTAACTGTTGGGCTATTTTAAACACAAATAAGCTGGTGAAAAAGAAAGATAGGCAAAAACAGTTAATCAACTACACCTAATAAGCACTTTGCACAAAAATAAGCCAAGGAAATGAAACAACAATAAGCAAAAAGGACATAATCTCTAAAAGACTTAAACACTTAAAAAAATTAAACTAAAAAGCAAATAAGCTCTAAGCTAAACTAAATAAGCTAAAAAAGGCTTTAAACTATCCTAATAAGCAGAATCAAACAAAAATAAGCTAGGGAAAATAGATAGATAAACAAAAAATAAGCAATAAGCAAAATGCAAAAATTGGTTAGCAAACAGCCTAGGGGATAACTTTTGGGCTTAATTTTAAGCTTCTAAAGGGATCCTTGAGGCTTAATGGGCTATACCAGCTTAAAGCTTGGCTTAATGGCTACAAGAATTAGTAAACTAAAAATGGTTTGAAATAAAGTTAAGCTAGGAACAAAGCTTGTGAAAAGTGATGGTCTCAATCAGCATATGCTAATTTAGTTTACTTAAGAAAAATGGTGGCTTATGCAGCCCTATGAATAAGCTAGAAAATAAGCCTCAAAAGCTAAACTAAATTAAAACAGATTGAGTTTGACTCCAATTGAGCTTATGCTTAAAATTTCAAAGGCTAAAAACACTTTTAACTAGCTGAATTTTGAAAATGAAAAAAAAGACATTTAGACCAAAGAACACTTAATAAAAACTTGACATGTTTTTGAACAAAACAAAGGTAAACCTAAAGGACTTTTAACTACCGCATTAGACACTCTAAAAGAACACTAAAACAAGTTTCAAAAGATGGTTTAAAAGCCTTAATCAAATAAGCTGTTAGAATCTGGCTTTGTCACCACAGTTTCAAGCATTACTTAAAAGAAAACTTTAAAACAACTTTGAGACCTTAAAACTTAAAAATAACAGATAAAAATGACTTAAAAACAGCTTGCCAAAAGTGGCCAAGTGACCCAAAGGCTTTTTAAACCAATTTGACCCTTTTTGACCTACTATGCCAAACACCCCTTTAACTTTGGAAACTCAATTCTAAAACTGATTAGCAAGGTTTTAAGCAAGGTTTGGTCAAAACAGATGGCAAGTAATCATAGTTAAGCACAAATAAGTAAATTCCAATCAAAAATAAGCATTAAAATAAGCAAAAGAGCAATAAGCAGATTCAAAGGCAAATTAAGACAGATTTGAACAAAGACTTTAGTAAAAGGCACAAAAGCAAATAACAAACATCAACAAGCATAAACAACAATAATAAGCAATAAAAAGCAGTAAATAAGCAGGAATAAGCACTTAAACTGTAAATAAGCAAAAATATGAAAAAATGAACTTACAATTACCCTTGCTCAAAACAGGGCAAATAAAGGATTCTACAAGCTCTAGCTTGTCAAAGACAAGCTAGTGTGGTCTTAAAAGCTCTTCCCTTACTAGCTTTTCTTCCAAATTCAGCTGAGGTACTTTGAGGGGTGAGCTTTTTGTGATTTTTCTTGATTTTTTAGACAGAAAGTTACACAAACTTTATATAAGCTTCTAATAACTCAAAAGCTTATAAAAAGGCTTATATAACAGTATTTAAAGACAATTTAACTTAAATGACAAGTATTTAAAGAAAAAACAGAAAATTTCATTAACTTAAAAGAATTACAATGCAAATATTTAAAATACAGAAATTTAAATGACAACGTATTAAAAAGACAATATTAAAATGGTACAAACTTGTTAATAAGCTTTTGACTCTAACAAAATTCGACAAAGGCAAAAAGCTACAAACTGCATATATTTATACTAAGGGTCTTGAGCTTCACTTGTGTTTCTTCATAGAGAGAGAATCAAAGCTGTGTGTTTTCTTTGTGAGGGAGTCTTCAAAGTTAATCTTAGCCCTTGGTTTTGCTTGGTCTCCAATCCTAGCAATCTTGACCCTTGATTCGTTTTTGTCCAATGGAGTTGTTTAGGATTGCCAAGGTGGCAATGGCTTCTTGTGAGGTGGGGTTCAAAGGAAAGGGATGGTTTTGGCTGGTGTGAACAGTAAACGAGGTGGGGGAAAGTGATGGGAGAGATGATGAATAGTGCCAAAAAGGTTTTGCCAGGAAAGGGTTTCCCTGTTTTGATTTGTATACAGGGTAAGACTTTGAGAGATTGACAGAAATGGTCCCCTATGTTATATTGTTGTATTATATCGCCTTTGTGGTGTTTAAGTTTATAGGGTTTGGCAAGATCAGTCCTCCAAGGTGTTGTGTTTAATTTCACCCATCGTCCTTGTAACATTAACAGAGTTAATGTTTAAAGGGTGAAATGGGTTAACTGTCGTTAAGGTGATGGGCCTTTTTGGTTTAACTGTTTGGGCCTAGTATATTCATTTGGGCCGTATGATAAAAAATAGATTTGGGCCATTCATGTCTTCATAATGATTAAATGGGCTGACCCGGCCCATTAGATGGGTACGGGTGGGCCCATTTAACATTTCTTCGGTTACGGCTTCGGCTTAGACCGTTGACTTTTACGGGGTTGACTTTGACTTGACTTGGTTGACTTTTTGACTTTGACTTTGGCTTGTCCATGCTTTTCCATTCCGTGCTCGGTTTTGTTGTTTTTGCTTGATTTTTCGTCCTTTTCTTGGATATCCGTTTTCTGCACAATATAAATGAAAACATACAGATACAAAGTATTTTTGGTACGTTTATGGTCATTTAAGTCCGGTTTTAAAGGTAAAATGTATATGTATTTAGGCACATACCAACTATCAATGGGGAAGTACAATTACATGCCTTAGTAGATGGCAAGAAGATAATCATCACTGAATCAGCTGTTAGAAGAGATCTTTAACTAGAAGATGCAGAAGGTGTTGATTGTTTACCAAATTCTACCATCTTTGAACAACTTGCACTGATGGGGTATGAGAAAATTTCACAAAAGCTAACTTTCTATAAACCATTCTTTTCCCCACAATGGAAATTTTTAATTCATACTATTTTACAATGTCTAAGTCTAAAGACTACTACATGGAATGAGTTTAGTAGTACTATGGCATCTGCAATTATTTGCTTAGCAACAAACTAGAAGTTTAATTTTTCAAAATACATTTTTGAAAGTATGGTTAAAAACTTGGATAATTTGTCTAGGAAGTTTTTTATGTATCTAAGGTTTGTACAAGTATTTTTGAATCAACAACTTGATGGAAGGCCAACTCATAAGAGAATTTACATTTCACCCTCTCACACTAAAAAGATCTTTAGAAATATGAGAAGGGTAGGCAAATGTTTTTCCTGGTATAGTAACACCTTTATTTCAAACAATGGTGGTACAAGACCAATCTGAATTTGGTGAAGGTTCAGCAAATCCAACTGATCCCCATTACACACCCACCATTATTCAATCATCAAATCAACCTCAAAAGACAAAAAACCTAGGAAACCTAAGAGAAAGGACACTCAGGTACCTCAACCTAGTGATCTTAGTGAGAATGTTGCAGATGAGGTTGTCCATAAGGAGTTGGGTGACAGTTTGGTGAGGGCTGCCACTACTGCTTCTAGCTTAGAAGCAGAGCAGTGGTAACATAACTAAGACCCGATCCAAGGCAACACTAATGAAATCTAGTCCCAGGATCTAATTCAGGTGGTTTTGGGTGGGTCTCGGGTGCCAAGAAACCATGGGGGGATACTACTGATCCAAATAGGTCTGAGAGTGTCTCTAAAACATTCCATTGATTCACTGCTGTAAGAGTAACACACTTCGATTAGTGAATGAGGATAGACTCTTAACTTAAATGAATTGAAGGAAACTATGTACCACTTTACAACAAAAGTGTTCTTGATTTGGAGAAGACAAAGACCACTCAACAAAAGGAGATTGATAGTTTGAAAAGGAGGGTCAAGAAGCTTGAAAGAAAGAGTTCTATGATCTCATAAGCTGAAGAGATTGATAAAAAGTTGGATGGGTGTAGGGTTTAGAATCCTCTGGTGATGAAGAAAGTTATTGGGTGATGAGCATCCAAAAAGGGTGAGGGATTAATGTTTTTGATGAGATGATAAGGGGGGGGGGGGAAAATAAAAATTTTTTTTTAAAAAAAAAAAAAAAACCCTGTTAGTGTTCACGATGATACTGACAAAGAGATGTTTGATGTGGATGCTTTAAATGGTGAGGAGGTGTTTGTTGCAGGGCAAAATAAAAATGTTGTTGAATAAGTAGTTGATGCTGCTCAAGTTAGTACTGCTGCAACAACTATTACAATAACTACTGAAGAAATTAACTTAGGCCTCAAGCACTTTTATGTCATTTAAAAACTTCAAAACCCCAGGTACAAAAGGGATTTTTTTTTTTCATAGAAGCCACGGTAAATCTACAAACAACACAAACCAATTTTCTTCACAACATCTCACAAGACAAGGGTTAAGGAATACATGATAAGATTAACCTGTGAAGCTATGAACGAAAAAGTCTCTCAAATCATGCTTGTTGAAGAAATGCTTTAAAGTTACAAGCATTGGAATTTGATAAAGAAGAAAGACTTGCAAAAGAAAAAGCTGAAAAAGAAAAAGAAGCTAATATTGCTTTGATTGAAGAATGAAATGATATTCAAGCAAAGATTGATGCTGATCATCAATTGGCTGAAAGATTGCAAGCACAAGAACAAGAAGAGTTGTCTGATGCAGAAAAGGCTACATTATTTCAACAACTCTTAGAGAAAAGAAGAAAGCATTTTGTAGCTAAAAGAGCAGATAAGAAAAGAAACAAACCATCAACAAAAGCTTAACAAAGACAGATAATGTGTACTTACCTAAAGAACATGGAAGGATACAAGCTCAAAGATTTGAAGTCAAAAGGGTTTGATTTTATCAAGAGATGTTTGACAAAGCTTTCAAAAGGGTAAATACATTTGAAGACTTTAGAACAAAGCTAGTGGAAGGCAAAGAAAAAAGAGCAGGAGCAGAGCTGATACAAGAGAATGCAAAGAAGCAAAAGGTGGATGATGACAAAGAAACAGCAGAGCTTAAACATTGTTTGGAAATCATTCGAGATGAAGAAGAGGAATTGATGCTATTCTTTTGGCTGTTAAGTCTCCAAGGATTGTTGACTGGAAGATCCACAAAGAAGGAAAGAAAAGCTATTATCAAATAATAAGAGCTGATGGAAAGTCTCAAATGTACATGGTCTTTAGTCACATGCTTAAAAGTTTTGACAAGGAAGATTTGGAAGACTTGTACAAGTTGGTAAAAGCTAGATATGGATCAACAAGACATGTGAGAAAAGCATGGATTATCTGTTTTGGCTTGATATGAAAATAATGTTTGAATCACATGAAAAGTGGGGGAAAAGGGATGGAAGCTGCAAACGGATACAGAAGTGTTGGAATGGAAAGTTGTATATTGACTCCTGCGGAGTACATTCTTGATGATGCAGTCTTTGCAACAATTTAAATGTTGGTAGGAGAAGAGTATCATCTTTACTCACCACCTACAATTTTTTATTGATGTTAGAAAGAAGCTTCAAAATTATGAAAGTGGAAAAGGTTATCTGCTGTGTTAAATTGATCATAAAATAGATTAAGATGTAAAGAGTATTTGGAGTGTCCTTCCTGGTTGTTGATGAAGCTTTAAATGAAGAAACTTGATATTTTTAGTTAAAGATGAATATCAAGTTTAGGGGTGATTGTTGGGATTTATTACTTTGGCTCAAGCACTTGAAGCATTAAAAACTTTAAAACCCAAGGTGAAAGGGATTGTTTTTCAAGAGCCTGTTAAATCTACAACAACAACAACAATTTCTTCACAACAATCACAGGACAAGGGTAAAGGAATAATGATAGAAGAACCTGTGAAGCCTATGAAGAAGAAAGTTCAAATCATGCTTGAAGTTATGATGCTGAAGAGTTACTACTGCTCAAGAAAATATTCTAAGTAATTAGTATTGCTAGTGTTAAGTTAGTACTGCTAGTGTAAGTTAGTATTGTTTGTAAGTACTGCTTACTTGATATGTATTAGTTATTTATAGAAAAGATTTTATATACTTAGGAAATTATTGTAAGCCAGTAGGACTCCTTGGTGTATAAAATGAGGTCCTAGGGCATAGAGATTGATGTACCAACACCAGAATCAAAACCAAAAATCAATCTTAGTCGTATAATTCTTAGCTTCAAGGTATTTGTAACCCTAATACTTTAAGAGTATTCGTATTATTATCATTAATAATATTGGAGCTTATTTGTTGAATTATATGTTCATAGAATTACTGTTTCATTGATAATTCTTCTCAATATTAAAGATTAGATTCCGCATAATCTTTAATACATTCAAACAAAGTTTCTACTATAATTGTGTTAGATTTATCTAATATAACTAAACCTTATACAAGCATTAAGGAATTCGATCTATTGAAGTGAGATCGAAAAAATCTTCCTATAACATTCAAGTATCTTGTAGTTAAAATAGATTTATCAAAATTGTTTAGTAAGATCGTTAAAACTTACTCACAAGAAGACCCATTTTCAGGTGAGAAAACCCTAATTTCATAACAAGGTTTAAATCGACTTTTAACACAACAAATCTAGTAAGGTGATATGAAAATAATGCAAGAGATGATAAATAAGAGTAAAATAAATTTCTTGAGACACTTACATGAAAAATGGATGAATATGATGGTCGTGAAGTGCACTTATATCAACCCAAAAGCTTAGAAAACCCTAGAAATGTACCACCAAAACCCTAGAATTCTTTAGCAACCCTTACTAAACCTTTAAAACTTCTTGTTCTACCTTGTGCTCAGCCAAATATAGAGAGAAATATGTGTGTTTTGTGTGTATCAAATGAAGGAAAAGTTGGTTCTATTTATAGGGCAAAGAGTGGTGTAACTAGTTAGTTACTTTGTGCAGCTAGATTGTTAATGAACTAGTTGGATAAAAGGCTTAGACGGAGTCATAACAGTGTCATGGGAAGAACACCCTAGCTCATTTTGCCGTGGGATTTGAGTATCCAATGGGGAAGGGTTGGATGAAAGAGACTTGACATGATGTAGTGATATCTTTGGTGCAATTGCCATTATGGGAGAGACACAATGTGAAGGTTGAAAGTATCTAAAGGGGTGGCCGGTTTTGGTACTACATATGGAAGGGAAATTGGTGAAATTTTGAAAGTATATAGGGGTTTAAAGTATTAGTAAAAAGGTGGTGGATTGTTGGGTATGAAGTGTGTAGAACCGTAGAAGGGGGTGAGTACGGTTATCTTGACTTCTTCAAAGTTTCTAAAACTTCAAGTCATAAATAACCAAGTGGTGTGATGATCTACTTGATGATGAAGACAATAAGTAGATGAAGAGAGAGAGAGAGAGAGACCTCGATATATACTGGTTCGGGGTGGGGCTTTATACCATCCGTACGTACAGTTGCAAATCCACGACACCTATACTATTATTTAGTATAATCCTTATGGTGGACTATAAACTGTATTACAACTTTACTCCACCGATATGCACTAAGATCGACGCTCACTAAGAAGAGCTACTCCTTACGGTATTCCGCCCTCAGAATCCACCCCTAAGAACCCGTGATTTAACTTCCTCTAAGATCACTAAGATCAACTAGGACCATTAAGAACTTCCCCTTGGAAGCTTTCCAAACCCTAAATAGATCCCCAATGATCTAGGCTTGATCACAAAGATAAAAGACTTCCCTTACAACCAAATTGAATGAAAAGTTGATTGTTTAAATCAATTCCTAACCTAACCTAGAGACTCGATTCTAAAAGAAAGGGTATGAGAAAGAAGACCCTCGACTAATAACACACACGTGTGGATTAGGTACTTGTGTCTCTCTTGCGGAGATGTGTTCTTCCATGGATGATTAAAAAGAAGATTAAGAACACAAGAGGTGTTAGACTTAGTGGATAGGAGAAGAGAAAAAGGGAGAAAGAATGTTTGGCAAGAGGTGAGGAATACAAAAGTCAAAAGGGGGTATTTATAGGCCAAAAACGTAAAGTGGTTAAATACACTTTGAGAGTGATGTATTGGCCATGTGTTAGCGCGTAACCAGCGCACTAGAAGCCCAAGTGTATTCTTTTGGTTTTTGGCATTTTAAATACCCGTTCTTGTTAAACCCCAATCGTGCATCACGCTTTAACATTTTTACTATTCTTACACTCAAGTCAACCAACTCAAATAGCCATTTGATAAAAACGTTTGTTAAGTAATTTAGAAGAAGATTTGAGGATGTTTGTCCAATATCAAAGAGATAGAAAAGAACTATTAGACAAACGGTATGTTTTGGTATTCCTTACATGTAAATGGTTTAGTTGGAAACTAACCATAGTTAGGTTGATGAGTTGACATAGTTGGGATAAAAAGGAATATGCTAAAAGAATATTATCAACTTGGTGAGAAAGTGTAGATGTTGTAAGAGGGATAATTTGAATTTCAAATTCAAACTATTAGACATGTAGGGTAAAGATGAGAAGGGATGAGTTGGCATGATGTGATGGTTTAGAGCATAAGGCTTGTAATTCAAATTTGAAATTCTATTTCAATATGTAGGATAAGTATGAGGTGTGAGTTGTCATTTGATGTGATGGAAAGGAGCCTATGGCTTGTGATTTCAAATTTAAATGTTGAAGTGTTGAGATATGAATGAGTTGGCAAAGTATGTGAGGGAAGTTTGGTGATGTTGTAAGATTTGAATTCAACCCAAGAGGTGTTGTGGGAAGAGGTGTATGGAGGAAGCTTAGAAACCTTTGAGTGTGTGTGTGTAGCTTGAATTCAAGAAAGAAGTGTGTGAGTTGTAAAATTAAAGAAGTGAATGAATAGGAAGTGTATGTGGTAGAGAATGTTTTGATGTGATGGAAAGGAGTCTATGTTGGAATATTGGGAGACAACAAGTACAATGTGTAAGGGAATATTAGTTGTCCTTTAAAAGATAAGCTTGGGAAGGTTTATGTGGGAAAGGTTTAAGGTTGTGAAGTTATGAAGAAGATAATGATATGAATGTTTAATCAAAGGATTAACTGGGTTTAATAATCCCATTGCCATAAGAGAGAAAAGAAATGGGCACATGTGATTATGGGATAGTTTAGGAAAGGAATGTTTAGAGTGTGTGGAAGGTATAATCATTTTTTGGGTAGAAGGGATTGACAAATGATTAGGTAGATGTTTAGATGAGAATGGATTGTGTAGGAGACATGTGAGGAATACATGTGTGAGTTTGTAAAAGCATTTGAGTGTAGGGAAGTAAGAAAATTCAAAGTATAATTAACCTCCAAATACCACAAATTCAATTAGTCACTTGGACTTAATCCATGATAATCAAAAATGGATTTGATCACTAATATCATAAGTAAAGCATATCCCATAACAAGAAAGGATGTGTTTATGCAAAGTGACATTTGACTTGGTTTGACTAATAAGGGAGTAAAACCCGTTAAGTGATTAGGAACAACGTAAATTCGGATTAAGTGAAATGAATACTTTCTTTTGATGGTATGTTGAAAGTATATTCATACTAGGTTTAGAAAGAAGTTTCGGCCTTGGCTAGAGGCGTTTGATAAAAGAATTGAGTTGGCGTTTTGTTAAAAAACCGAAAGGATGTTTTTTTTGCTCCTTTCTAAGTCTAAACCTCATTTGGAGTGTTCCCAAATGCTCAAGTATCATGTACATAGCTTTATTGAAGTTTTCACATGTGTCGGGTAAGAGTAAAGTCGACAAAACAAATTTCGTAAAAACAGAAGCCGTGAGTGGCACGCTGGCCATGTGCTGACGCGTGACCAGTGCGCCAGATTCACTATTCCGGTTTTCTGGATTTTGGCTATTGTTTTTTATTTTAAGTGTTGCGAACATTTATTTGTCATCATTAATCTCCACCTTTTTAATGATGACAATAAAATTTCAAAAGCAAATTAAAATTACAAACATAACGAAGATGAAGAACATCGTTGATGTAGCTTGCTTCTTGATCTTGGCCTTGTAATTTGGTGAAGCTTGAAAGTGGTCTTCAACGAGCTTTTAGTAGCTTATCTTCTCCCCCGTAAGCTCTAGCTCTTTGCTTTCCTTCTCCTCCTTTTGTCAAATCAAAAAGGCGAGATCTTAGTCTTTCACTTGAATATTGATATATTTGTAGAAGTAGAGAGTAGATATCTTGACACGTGCTCCCTCTAGATCGTTGCTCTGCCTTGTTCCAAGGAGAGGATCCATGGGTCTAGAGCATTACCTTCGAGGTGTTCTTGGCTACAACTAGCAACAAGCAAACACAAAGCAATATAAGCGGCAAATATATACGCATGTTCAAGTCCATCATGGGTTAGCTTACCATTTGGAAACATGAAAACATGGATTAGTATATTCATCACAATAAATATGCATTTATATCAACCAAAATTCATTGCATGAAAACATTCTATTTATAGAAAGTCATACACCCATATTGAAAGCACTATACTAGTACTTTGTTATAAAAGCACTATTTTAGTGCCTTGCACAAAAGATTAAGATTTTACTTATTCAAGCACTCATAGGTTCTAATTTACTAGAAGTCATTTACTTTCCCTTTTCCTTTGTCATTCATTTGCATCTTCTCATCCTCCACCTTCCTATTCATATTGGATATGATATCAAGAAGCATCTTTAAGCTATGATGAATAGATAAGAGTATATCTTTTGATTCCGTTATTGCTTCTTTGAGAGAATTCATCATATGAGTTGTATTCTTACGACATCGCTTTTCAAAACCAACGACACACGACATCGCTTTTCAAAAGAAAAATAAATTTGAGCCAAATAAATCTGTGTCTTTGCTGTGATAATAAAGGTTGCTGAGGCAAATTAGTTTTGCACACAACCATCCTTCCATTTACACAGCAAAACAACACTCATGAAATCAGATATCACAACGGGTCAAAACAAATGCGGTCTGCCCAAAACGACGACGCGCAAATAACTATAAAACCGATCACTGTCTTTTTAATCCTATTAGCCAACGGCTAGGTTCTTCCTGGCGTGTGAACCGCAGGATGAAAGCATGGCTGCACAACACACCTGATACATCATTCTCCCAGCAACTACGCTCCTAACCGGCGAAATCGCACTAGTACCGGCTCGTCACAGCAAAGCAAGTTCTATTCAAATTAGACAGGTTCTTTGCATAAAAGGTAACTCAAAAAATCATACGCAATAAAAAAGGCGTCATTTGATGAGGTTCGGATTTGTTAACAATCGAAAAAAGAGGATAAATCAGCCATGGCTACAAACTTAGGAAGTTGCCCTGTAAGATGCCAATAATCTCACTTTGGTCCGAAGTCAATAAAAGGCATTTAAACTCTATCATCACAATCTCTTACATCACCCTTTTATACAATAAGCGTCGTTACAAAATTGTTTGAAAACACAATCATTTTGGGCTATCTAGAAGCAACATACATACGTAATTTCATCAAACCAAAACCATAACTGATGACATTCGTATAAAAAATGCAAACACACATCCGCAAATTCCTTATCACTTTTGTTGTGATAATAATGGTTGAGGAGCCGAGTCAATCTCGCACCTAGCCATCCTACCATTGTACACAGCCACAAAAATAAAAACTCGAAACATCATGACAAGCAAATAAAACACAGCTTTAACCAATTATAAAAAAGGTAACTCAAAACATCATGAAATCCAAATAAAACATAGCGTTAAGAAACTATAAAATCAACACTCGCGTACACATATCAGTCTCTAAAGGATATCACGAAGCATTTATAACCACAAATTATACAAACCATACAAAATCAACACTTCTGACGAGAAATCAGATCTTAAAAGATATCACAAAGCCTAAAGAAATATATTCACATATCCAAGAAATCTACTTACAACATGCAAAGTAAAAAAAATCGAAATATCATGACATGCAAATAAAACACAACTTGTAGAAAACCATATAAAATCAGCGCGTATGATCACGTATCAAACTTATCAGAAAGCTCAAACAAACACAAACACAAATACACAAATCCACGAACTAAAAGAAAAGACCGAAATACCATGCATTAACGAATCAGGTGGCAATGAAACCTCCTTATCGGTTCTTGAAACATCGAAACCCTAAACGCTCACCACTCCTTTAAATGTAACCCACTTTAGTTAAACAACCCGTGTGTGTATAGAAAGAAATTAGTGACCAAAGAAATGAACGGCTATTGTAGATATTTTTGGATTGATAATGGAAAACAGATGTACATCATACAACAAACCTAACCACTAACAGAGAACAACGTGAACCGTGACAACCTCATCTTTTTAATCCTCTAAGCTAACAGCTTGGCTTGAGCCGTAGCTCCATAATACTCCTGAGCCGTTCTCCTCCCTCCCGCCACCTTTCCCACCCGACGGCTTCACAACAATACCGGCCCGAGAAGCCAACTTCAACGAATCTTATATAGTATAATATTCTCATAAAGTGATAAAACACGACAATAAAACTTTCTCCTCTCATATCATTTGTTCTTGCACATTTCCACCAAGTATTCAAACCAAATGTAAACATCGGAAAACTTGATAAAAAAACAGAATCCTACCATGGCTGCAAACCTAGCAAGCTTCCCTGCCAAGATACAGCTATTTGAAGTCATTAAACGACATATAAACTCTATCATCATAGCCTCTTACCCTTTTATACAAAAAGCGACCTAGAGAATGTTGGGATTTTAAATCTAATTAACCATTAAACACGAGTACGCAGCGGAAAGTAAACACGTATAGAATTCATAATTAACAAGATTAGAGATGTGTACCTTTTAGCAATAAATGTTACACCTTCTTGAATATACGCGTATGTATAACACCACGTGTAACCACTAGGATCAAAGTATAATCCCTCTACTTCAACACACACAATACGTTCTTTAGCAAACAATTAAGTATGCTAGTACTAGTAGTGATAAGCAATAAAACCACCACGTTCTCGTAGAAATCAACGATTGAAACCCTTGTGGTTTTTCCCCTTGGATCGAACCAACACAAGAACCAAAAAACCCTTTTGAGTTTTGGTTGATCGAATAAACAAAAGAGATGGAGAGAGATTTAGGGATTATGTTTTTCAAGTCTCTAACAGATGAAATCCCCTTAACCTCTATTTAAAGGCTAAATTCCTTTGTGCAAGGAAAACCCTCTCACCTCCTTAATAGGGGTTTATGACCAATTAAAAGGAAAACCGTTACTTTCTTTTTCCTTAAATGCCATATTAATAACTCATTAAATATTCACTTTAACTATTTAACATAAGTTATGCTTATCACATAAATATATTACATTTAATATATTCTTTAATTGTTTTACGTATTAACGCGTGCATCCCCGTAGGCTCGAATAAATAATCCGGACATATATTAATTTATACTTGGACATATTCCAACAGCTCCCACTTGGACATGTATAAATAACATAATAACATTGGTAAGCGTCTAGCAACACGCCAATGCTCCCAGAAATATCCGAGTGTGGTTTCATAAAGTCACGGATAAATAATTTAGGTATTTACAATCCCTTTGTTTCCAATACCGTGTTAAAAATGGATATGGATCAAGGTCATTCCATTATTTAACGATTCTGTTTCTCGTATATGTAACTAATCAAGATTACCGAAAATCAATGAGACACATCTACATGAGTTTTTGAGTACGGCCATACACACATCTTATTAATTCTACGAGGGGCCCAGTGGCATCATTCTTCAACATTTGAAGGAACAAATTCTTTATTGACTACAAGTGTCATGTCACCATGCTTCATAATCACTTCTGAAATAATCCTTAATAGCTACCTTATTTAGGATAACCAGAACCAAATCAAGAAGGATAATCCACACAGGCAAGACCTACTTGCATCTCAAGTCTAAGGATTTTATAAAATCACTTACAAGATTTACTTAATGACGCTGATCCATAAAGTAAGATTCTTGTTAGTTGGGGAAATCCAATATCCATTTTATGAATATCATGTGAGTTTGGTAGACTCATCCTTAATATCTACAATATCACCAATCACCCAGAATTGTCTTAGTTTAACAACATTCCCACATTGTTAATCGATAACGGATTAATTTAGAATAATGAAAATATTATTCATGGATTAAACATGCAAATATAGGCCACAATTTAAGATATAAAATAACAAAAATACCAAGTATCATTATCATAAAATAAATTATTCAAACATCCCTTATCTAAATACTAAACACAGATCTACATGAAACTACTAGCTAAATGAAGTCCCATGCTCCTAGCATGTTGAGTAAGCTTTCCATTTGGTAAAGCCTTCGTAAAAGGACCAGCCAGATTGTCATCTGTGTGAACTTTAAGGAGTTTTATTTCGTCCAGTGCAATACTCTCGCTAACATAATGATATCTCCTATGGTAGTGTCTGGCGCCCCTCTAAACCCCCGGTTCGTTAGCGAAATGTAGTGCGGTTGAATTATCGCAAAACATTTTAATAGGTTCGTTTATTGTTGGTACGATACCAAGCCCTGAAATAAACTTCCTAATCCAAACAGCTTCCATCGTAGTTTCTGAAGCAGCTATGTATTCAGCTTCTGTAGTAGACATTGCAGTAGTACTTTGCTTGGAACTTTTCCAGTCCACTGCGCCTCCATTCAAAATGAAAACATATCCTGTCTGAGATTTTGTATCATCTCTATCAGTCTCAAATCCAGCATCGCAATAGCACTCAACTCGAAGTTCAGCTTCCGGATTTTCACCATAAACCAAAAACATATCTTTAGTATTCCTTAAATACTTAAGAATGGTTTTCACAGCAGTCCAGTGAGGTTCACCAGGATTCTGTTGAAAATGGCTTGTTATATTTTACGCGAACGCAACATCAGGTCTAGTGCATCTCACTGCATACATAATGGAACCCATAGCCGAAGCATAAGGTACATTTTGCATACGCTTCACCTCTTCAGGTGTTGAAGCACCTTGTATTCAAGTCAAGTCTTTCTTGCATGGGGATGTGACAAAGCTTGGAATTATCCATCCTATATCTCTTCAAGATCTTATCCATGTAAGCACTTTGACTAAGTCTAATCAATCGCTTCGATCTATCTTTATAGATTTTGATTCCAAGAATAAATGCTGCTTCCCCTAAATCTTTCATAGCAAAACACTTTCCAAGATAATCCTTTACACTTTGTAAACTTGGAATGTGATTTCCCATGATTATTATGTCATCAACATATAAGATGAGGAATGTAACATTACTCCCACTAGCCTTTTGATATACACATGGCTCATCAAGATTTTGAGTAAATCCAAACCTTTTGATTTCCTCATCAAATCTTTTATTCCAGCTTCTTGATGCTTGCTTAAGACCATAAATGGATCTTTGAAGCTTGCATACTTTTCTGGGATGTTTAGGATCAACAAAACCTTCAGGTTGTACCATATAAATGTCTTCATCAAGATAACCATTTAAGAAGGCAGTTTTGACATCCATTTGCCATATCTCATAATCATAGAACGCCGCTATAGATATGAGAATCCTAATAGCTCTAATGTCAGCGACGGGTGAGAACGTTTCTTCATAATCAACCCCGTAGAGTTGAGTATAACCCTTTGCTACAAGACGAGCTTTATAGGTGTGTACAATGCCATCCATGTCAGTCTTTTTCTTAAAAATCCACTTACTCCCAACAGTCTTACAATTAGGAGGAAGATCGACCAAGACCCATACCATATTGTCTATCATGGATTGCATTTCCGCATTCATAGCATCGAGCCACTTATTAGATTCTGGATCTAACATTGCAGCTTTATAGCTAGTGGGTTCATTAAGATCCCCTAGACTATGCTCCTCCGCCTCTACATTTAGACATAAGCGATTTGGAGCTCGATGTGTCCTTTCGGACCTACGAATCGGAATCACTTCCTCTTGAGGTGGTTCGAAACCTTCAACCTCCATAGGAATTTCGCTAGTGATTTCAGAAGGTGATGTATCTTCATCTTGAATTTCTTCAAGATCTATGGCCCTCCCACTGACTTCTTGAGTTATGAGACTTTTCTCAAAGAACTCAACATACCTTGCAACAACAATTTTGTTTTCAGGTGGGAAGTAGAAATAGTAACCCATTATTTCCTTTGGGTATCCTATAAAGATACACTTAACAGATCTTTGTTAGATTTTATCAGGCATATCCCGGTTTACAAGCGCCTCACAACCCTAGACCTTTAAGTAAGACAAGTTTGGAACTTTTCCATACCATAATTCATATGGAGTCTTATCAACCTTCTTGGTTGAAACCATATTGAGAATGCGTGTTGCAGACTCTAGAGCATAATCCCAAAAGGATAACGACAGAGTTGTAAGATTCATCATTGATCGAACCATGTCTAACAAAGTATGATTTCTCCTTTCAGACACGCCATTGTGTTGTGGTGTGTATGGAGGAGTAAGTTGTTGGAAAATTCCATAAGCTTTAATAAAACCTTTAAACTCTTGGCTTATGTATTCGCCACCTTGATCTGATTGAAGAGCCTTGATTATCTTCCCGAGTTGATTTTCCACTTCATTCTTAAACACCTTGAATGTTTCAAAGACCTAATGTTTATGTTTAAGAAGATAAACATAACCATAACGACTATAATAATCCGTGAATGTAATGAAGTAGCTAGCACCTTGTCTTGACACATGTCTAAGTGGACCACATACATCAATATGTATTATTCCAAGAAGATCATTCGCCCTTTCGGGATGATATGAAAACAATTTTCTTGTCATCTTGCCCGATAAACAAGATACTCATTGATCAAATGACTCATCATTTATTGATTTTAAAAGCCCTTCTTGTTGCAGCTTTTCAATACGTTTCTTACTTATATGAGCAAGACGACAGTGCCATAGATAAGTAGAGTCCAAATTATATTTGGCTCTTTTAGTGCTAACATTATAAATAGAATTAACATTTGGTACAAGATCATGCATATCAATTTCATAAATACCATTACTGGGAATAGCATTAAAATAATGAACATTTTTTTAAGAAACTGAAATTCCAAAATCCGTAAAACACTAAACAAATCTATTTTCTACCAAACGATGAACTGAAACAAGACCTCTAGTTATAGAAGGTGCATAATGACAATTGTCTAAACAAATCACAATGTCGTTAGACAAAACTAAGTTATAACTTCCAATAGCTTCTACTTGTGCACGAACACCATTGCCCACGTACAAATAGAGAGCTCCTTGTTTTAGCTTCCTTGCTTCTCTAAATCCTTATTTTGTAATACAAATGTGAGTACCACAACTAGTGTCATACACCCAGGATTTATTAGGGAAAGCAAATAATTCTATTGTGAAGATACCTGAAGAACTGGTAGAGCCAACTTGCTTCTTTTTCTTCAATAACTCAGCAAGATAAACATGATAGTTCCTCTTCCAATGACCCACCTCCTTGCAGTGGTTGTAGGTGTCATCCTTAGCTGGGTGCTCTTTAGCAGAAGGTTTAGGGTTTTTGGCCTTCTGGATTTTACCACTTTTAATCATCATAACTTTTGGTATTTCATCCTTTTTAGGTAAACCTTTTTCATACTCAATGAGCATAGAATGTAGTTCACCAATCGTCTTCCCCATTTTATGCATATTGTAATTTCTTACAAATCCCGCAAAATATTTAGTAAGGCCATTCAAGATAAGACCAACTATAAGATCTTGTGGTAGCATATAGCCAAGACGTTCCAGCTGGTCTACATATCCTTTCATCTGTAGAACATATGCAGCAACTGGTTTACCCTCCTCTTATTTGCAAGCATGGAAAGTTTGGATTAGGTCAAACCTTTCCACTCCAGCTTGTTTCTCAAACATAAATTTAAGCTCCTGAAGCATCTCATAAGGTGAATAATTTTCAAATTGTCTATCAAGTTCAGGAGTCATACTATCGAGCATAAGACAAGCCACCTCATTGGATGCATCATATAATGCATTCCATTCTGCCAACACTTGAGCATTGGAATCAGCAGCAGGATCCGCGAGTAAAGGTTGTTCAATGACAAACATTTTCTTTTCAACTCTCAAGATTAACTTAAGTTTATGAAACCAGTCATTGAAATTATTTCTAGAAAGTTTTTCTCTTTCAAACATCGACCTGAAAGCCGAATGGTTTATGTTTTGAACAGGTTGTGCCATCTACAAAACATCGTTAAAGTTCAAGAATTAATATTTTCGATAATACTCCTTGAAGAAAATTAACTACCCATGTTTAATCAAATAAACAATTAATTTTCTAAAGGCTAGGATCCTACTTGACATACCACCACCACATCAGTTGTTCTGCTAGTGATGTTGTATTTAAAAGGTAAGTGACGATCAATAATTGCCGCCGGTACAATTCCTAGAACCTTATGGGAACTTAACTTCTTCAATAAGATACTGTAAGCAGGTTTTTTATCCCAGCTATGCCTGTCGAGTTTTAAGGTTCTCAACCCAATAAACCGATTAAGTCGTCCAATCAAAAACTGTGATTATGTAACACTAACGTTTCACGAAAAAGTGTATAATCACCTTGGGATTATGATCTACATACGTCTCACGTATAGTAAAAAGCATCTACAAGTGTTTTTACAAATTGGATGGCAATAACTTATTTTAAAAGGGTATTATTATTTTTCGTGACAAATATGTACAAAGAAGCATGCATACATCTTCGTATCATAGATTTTAATAAAAACTTTACTCAATTTAGTAATTTTTTACGGTATCACATATTTTCTATACATCTAATGTATAAATAGTGTTACCTTTTTAAAATTGACGATTCAACGTGTTTTCAAATATAAAGATTTTATGATTTATCATGGGAAAAGATTAAAGAATGGTTAAAAACCATTCAAACCCTAGACCATTTGCGACTTCCTATATAGTATACAAGGTAAGGAAACTACAACGTAGTCAGGTATTATAGGGTAATGGTATCTACAAGACCGAAGTATTGATGAGTCTCCCCGAACCTTATCCTTGCAAATAAGTAGTACTTTTGCAAATTACGTCATTGATAAAAATAAAAATTTAATTTGGAAAACACATTATGAACTATAAATAGTCTATAATAAATCTGATTTCATAATAATTAGTCATGTTTATATTTATTTTTCGAAAAACCCTTTTATTTTCTCACAAGTCAAACTTAAAATAAAACAATATAAAAAAAACTAATTCACATAACAATTATTAAAAAATAACACTTAACAATTAAGTCATGCAAATATCAAGATATGATCCTAATTATTTAATACTTAAAAGGGCGTGTTTGGCTTTCGTTGTTAGCACCAACGGGTGTGTTTGGTTTTTGTATCAGCACATAGGGTGCGTTTGTTTGGTCGGGACAGCCCATAAGGGCGTGTTTGTTCCTGCGTTTTATCACCCAAAGGGTGTGTTTGGGTCTGTGGTAAACGAACCACAAGGGTGCGTTTGGTTTGCTAAATTGTAGCCCCAAATGGGTGCGTTTGGCCGCGTAACACAGCCACAAGGCTGTGTTTGTTTATGTGGTTTAACCACAGTGGGTGCGTTTGGCAGTGGGCATAACAGCCCCAAAAGGGGCGTTTGTTTCTATGGTTAATAGCCCAATAGGTGCGTTTGGTTTAACTAAGTAGAGTGCGTTTGGTTTAACTAAATAGAGTGCGTTTGGCTATGTAAAACAGCCACCAAGGGTGTGTTTGTTTGGCTGCAAAACAGCCCATAAGGGCGTGTTTGGTTCTGTGTTTTATGACAACCCAAAAGGGTGTTTGGTTTTGCTATACATTGGTGATTATTTGATTTCGTTAGTTATATAATGAAACACGCGGAATAAATTGCAACATAGTTTTGATTTAGTGGAAAACGTTAAAATTTGATAAGTATGGAAACGTCGTATAAACGACTAGGTCATGCCGAAATTTATAAAAATTTATATACTTAGTATTATTCGTTTAACACTTTTACTAGTTTGGAAACCCGATAAAATAACAAAGTTATATAGTTTTTAAGATTTTTAAAGTGTTATCTTACAATAAATCGGTAAATAAACGAAAACTATACTTTTATAAACAAGATAACTAGTTTAGTTAAAACGCGTAACGAAATACTAAATTATAAAACATTATGTTATATTTCCCAACTCTACTTTTTGTTAAAGTCTTGAAACATACATTTATCTAACTGTAACTTTTTAAAACGTGTATTTTACTTAATACACAAAAACTTTTTATGAATTTTAATTGGTGACTTTTGAAAAAGTGTCGAATTGTATTATTACCATTATTTTAATCACGTTATTATATAATACTTGTAAAGTATTATATATTGCGACTTATTCTTTTGGTTGTTTGTCTTTATTATATAATTCACCATATGAATTATATAATTGTTTCTTTTATATGTAATATATACGGGATATATTACATACTTTGCGTGTGTTTTTCGATTTATTTTATTTAACCAACCTACCCAACTCTGCCACCTGAAATCCAAATACCGTATTCAAACGAGTCGCGTTGATGTACCATCCATGGGTAAACCTAATTCATCAACCCAAGGCTAATGGGGTTTTAGCCGTTAAGTTAGCTACAACTTTTTGGGTGAGCCATTCCGTTCTCGTTTATGCTGTTGCTTATTATTTGCTTTCTGCTGTTGCTCTGCAATCATAAGGTGTGTTCTTAGTCTCGATTTCAATTTTTTATATGTTTATAAACCCGCGAGGGGAATACATGCTCGTTTACAAAACTTGTATATTTTACTCGTACAATTACCTTTCAATTACTTTGTGAGTTCTTAGCCCCACATCTTACCTTGTTTTGAATAAATGGTTTTATTATCTTATTGGGGGGTGAGAACCAGCTCGTTTACAAACTCGTTGTACTTTACCGAATTTCAAACTCGTTTACACCTAATTACAAAATGGTTTACTTGTTTGATATCACACTTTTCTACTTATGAAATTTAAGTACTTTAAGTTGTTTATGAATTTAAATGGTTATTTCTCATTGGACATCAAGTGTTGTTCAGTTTACCATCTCCCATTTAAGTGTTGCATAAGTTTGCTTAACAAACCACGAAACTAATGCCCTCACTTATATGATAACTGTATCAAATTTTTTTTTTCCCTCGACGGAGGATCCGGTTGAGGGAGCTGGGCGACGTGAATAATAGTCTATTGGGACTAATTATCCCTATCCGGGTAAGCATGCACTTACTTGTTTCTGTCGTCGATGAACAAACGGATATATGTCATGTCGATTCATACTTTATGGTGGTCTTTGGTTTGGGACACCAAGCTTTAGGGCAGAATACTTTGCAACAGGAAATGTATTAGGCCATGTTGGGACTTAATGTTGCCTTCGGTGTCTCTGAGCTTCTAGCGCAACAGTAATACACTTTTTCATGCGATATTGTATTCGTTATAATAGTCGCATGTGCTTTGTACGTGAAGTTATATCTCCTATAACGGTCACGTGCGTACTGTAAACTTGTGGTCCACACTACTTTGATTGAATGTTTCTGATTATTAAATGTTTTTCGTTAGTACATTGAGTGAAGATGTTTCACTAAACGTTTTTGGTCCTCATACTGTTTTAACTTTAAAACCTATGAATTCATCAACTTTATGTTGACCGTTTTAGCTTTGTTTTTTCTCAGGTGTTAGCTTTGGACTCTTTGATGGTGCTATGTGGAGTCTACGTGCAATATGATATTCTTTCAAGACTGTATCAAAATATCATACTCGTTGTCTTTGAAAACCAAATTATGCTTCCTGCTACATCTTACTTATGCTTCGCATTGTTTAATTTCTTTTAAATCATGTTATTTAAAACTTATTTTATTATAAATAATGCAAGAAGTTATGATTTTCAAAAGTCCAATTAGTGGTCGTTCTTGTGCCTTGTGTTGGATTATGATGACGTCACCCCTCGGACACATTATTCCGTCCAGGCCCCGTCTGGGGGTTTGTGGGGAAGATTGTATCAGAGCCAAGGTTATAGAGAACCAGGTAGAATATCTAGGTCTGGACTTTTACCTGTATTTGATCCTTACAGTGCTTTTATGTGTGCCGTATAGTGTTTTTGCTATGAGCTTACGGATTTTCTTTTCTTGCACGCTTATTTTTCTACTGCGGGTTTCTTTTCTTGAGGGTATCTTGTCTCTTGCGGTTATCTCTTCTCCGCGGATTTACGTTCGCCTCTACGTTTCATTCCTCTATGTATTTATGGATGTTGTGTATATAAATATTAAACCTTTCTTAAGACATTGTGGATGACACACATGGTCTCAATAAATTCTGTCCTAAGACATTGTGAGCGGATTGCAATGGTCTCGAACTTCGTATTTCATAAAACTCATACAATATCGTATTACTCGAAACCCGGACACGGTTATGTTTTCATGGATATTTGTATGAATTAGTTTCACAAGTCTTGTATGGGCGGGGACTGTATCTGGCGGTTAAATGGCTAATTGCTATGTAAAATACTGTTCAATGGAAAGATTCTTAATCTTATTTACTTCTATACTGTAGACTAATCCAGCTTATTTTGGACTCTATGTCGTTCTTCCTTAATTGTTTTATCCCCTGTCTCCGGGAAGCGAGTTTTAAAACACTCGGTTTCATACTCTTACGAGTGCCTTTGCATCGTTTTTTCATCCTCCACCTTGAAGTTTTTATAGTCTCGCGGTTTATTGCATCAGAAATTAGTCTATACTTAATCATTTATTCGAATTATTTCATTTCCTTAACCTCGTTCGATTTTGAAGTAAATACCGAAGACAAGACAAGGAATGGGTTCCACGAGGATTGAGTGTATTGTAACCTAACGAATTGCTAATACTATCGAAGCTAATATTGTTTAAGAGGAAAGAATCTACATGGCTCACGACTAAATAGATTAGGTCGTACGATTAGGAAACCAAGGTAGTAAGGAATCCAACAACAAAATAAATGGCAAAAGGCCGTGAGAGCTTACATTGCTAAACCAAATTTCAAGGACGCATAAGTAGCAAAAATTCCCCTTCCACAACAAACGAAAGAGGCACCACACTGGACCATGCACTGTGAAGTGCAATAACTACAAGAGTGTTGGGCCATATTGTGTTGTAGGAATTATAGGACACCCGTTTCGATATTCAACTTAGAGGCCATAGTGGAAAATTAGAAATCTGAACCGTGCGGACCGTATTTAGGAGGTTAAAACTCGTTGGAGCTCTAACACCGTCAAAGGTAATGTTGATGTTTAAGGAAAGATTTTTCCTTATCTAGTGAAACCTAAGTAGACTTAGACTGAAATCTCTAAGAGTTTTGCACTAGTACTTACCTGTGAATTTCGTGTATTGTGTGGATTTTCCTAAATCATTTGTTCAGTTTGTGTCATGACGGATTGACCAGTTACCTTTGATTTTCTAAGTAAATAAAAGTAAGCTACTCCTTGACGTCTTACAACCCCATCTCATTATATTTATGTAAACTATATTGCTATTATTAACTAAGTGGATGGTATCCTATGAACTATTTTAGTGTCGTCTTATAAACCTAGTTGTCGCGTTATGAACTATTTTACACTAGTTTACAAACCGTTTGTTGATAGCCTCTTGTATATTTCAACACCTTATAAACTATTTTGATATCATTCCATGAACCGTTTTGTCAACATTTTACAATTATCTTACTATTACCTCATAATTTATTTGAGTATAAATTAATGAACCAACTCGTTTTCATTTTATAACCTAATTTACGGTTAATTATAACCCTTTTGCTACCCTATTATAAATTATTTTGCAGGTATCTTACAAACTATTTCCGTGTCACCTCAGGAATTATTTCGTTGTCATTTATAGATTATTTCGCTATCAATTTATGAAAATGTTGTCAACATCTTATGAACTACTTCGTGTCTTTTATTAAACCAATTGTTGCCAATTTATATAAAATTATTGGATGGGTCACTTGTTATAACATTTGTTACTTTTACATTATAAACCGTCACGTAACTTCTCGTAAATAATATTTTGTTATCGCTCATAAAAATAGTTTCCTGTTTTTCTTACCAAAATACTTCGTTGTCACCTTGTTTTCATTACCACAAACTATTTTGCTACCTCGTAAACTATATCGTTTATACCGTATAAGATTTGTTTTTTTTACATTAATTTGACGAAATGAGCATTTTATCGTTTGTTCCTAAATTATGCATAGCCTGATCACCTATGGATAATTCAGGAAGGACCATGCTATGCTGGGAGTAGTCACCATAAAATTTTGTTCAAAATTACTTTATGTTCATCCCTCTACATTGCAACAAGATTATATTGTACTTGGTTTTTATTAATATTTTGCAGAGGTATTCATAAGTGGTCTAGGGGGTTCAGTATTCGCATCCGTAAGCGTCATACTCCCTCCGTCCCATATTAAGTGTCCATTTTTGACTTTTTGAATTCTTTTTTCATCAACTTTGACCGTAAATATTTTTCTTTATATTATATAATGCTTGGAAAATTTACCAATGAAAAAATATCATTCGAAACTCTTTCTATTTATATATTTTGCATTTGAGTTCCATATAACATAAGAAGAAATAATTAAGGTCAAAGTTGAAGAAAAAAGACTTTAAAAAGTCAAAAATGAACACTTAATATGGGACGGAGGGAGTAATTAAGCAGATTTTCTTCAACCTTAGTATATAGAAACACCACAACCTTAGCCGAGAGACTAAATCATGCTTCCTGTAGTCATGGGAATTACGGATTGAAAGGTTCTAGAATGTAATGAGCATATCACTTTAAGTGGATTATAACCAATAGAACTAGGAGATTTTCTTCAATATACTTACCTTTTTGTGAGTTAGACTCACGCAAATTATGAGATTCTCTTATCGACAAAACTTTGATGGAATGCAGTTTGAAAGTAAAGGTGGAATTATTGCAAGTGCATCGAAAACCTAGTTCAATAGAAGCCCACCTTCGTGATATGAGTTTAGCTTTTAAGGTGGCATTGTCCATCTACCGCAGGACATTAAGGACTATGTTGATTTAGCCGACGGAAGAATTATAGAAGTTTCGGTTACTATAATTTGGTTTGTAATGAACTTTCTGAACCATCCATTCATTTTTGAATGGTATGAATCGAACCCGACATTACCTCGGAATCCAGTTTTAAATAGATTAGATAACGCGATGTGTCTTACTATTCTGCAGGGACCTTAAGACCTCACTTGAATACCTTATCTCACTTCTTTAAAATTTTTACGCTTGCCGTTACACAACCTGCGATCATAAACAGTTTGTGGAGTTAACGATTGTGCACTTTTGAGCTAATGATTTATTTTATCCACGAACTAGAGAGAGCTGGAAGTATGATATTTCGTCAATATCGATGAGCTCTTTTTTTCCCGCGAGCTCTCCAAATTCGTTGACCTTTATTCTGTGGAAATTGTTTCTCAAAATGTTCTCACTCTCCGCCATTCCGTCACCGTTTGTTTAGTTACGTTTGCTATGTATTCTTATACTTTGATTCACGATCCATATGTTTTTGTGCTATGATTTTCTAATTTATTAAAATGAATAAATATTTTAATACATATTTTTGATGATTTCAGATATATAATTGTTCTTGTTGAGAGGTTGTAAGATTTGTGAGTTGAAACAAAGATGGTAATAGGGTTATGCTTGAATTATAGTGAATTTTGTTGATTGGTTTTGGCGTAAAAAAAAAAAAAATTTGGATAGTTTGGAAAATATTGTGGCATTATGGACAAGTCCATGGGTGATTTATAAAAATATAAGTTGATGGTCCAAGTTTTAAATGAGGGTAAAACGGAAGTTTAAAAAGAAATGTTTTATTTATTAAGTGTCGAAAGTTTTTGAAAATATTTGTGGAGTTTCTTAATATCAAAACGAAGGTTTAGGAATTTTTCTAAAAATGATAGGTCGTTGTCATTGGTCATTTCTAAATATAGCAACATTATATATATATATATTTTGCAAGCTAAGTATTTTAGTTAAACGATAGGGTTTCAATAGTTCGTTTTTGGAAATTTGGAAACGATTAAAATAGGGGATATTATCAACATCCCGAAAACTGAAACACTTTCAAAAATGAAAACTTTCTATAAATAGTAAATCTTCGTAGACTAAAATCTTTAGAAATTTAAACGGAGTTCGTAAAGATACATTTTGTTGACTAAACTAAAAGCACAAACATATATGGTTGTCTATTTCCTTATTAAACGTTGTGTGCAACGTTCCGTTATTATTATTATTTCTCGTTCTACGGCGCATCTATATTAAGTCGCGATTAGAGCCGTTCGGTTATACTTTATTCTCCTCCTTTGTTTAAGGTGAGTTGAGTCACGATACCTCCTCGTACTTTCTAAGTAAGTTGAATACTTACATCCTTTAGCCTCGTTCGATATTAATCACCGGTCCCTACAGATATCTCTGCCCTAAAACATTTAAACCCTTATACAGACATACCCACACGTCTACACTTTCTCCTTTTATGTTTTCATTATCAATAGACCTTCCTTATAACATGTTATATCAACCACAAAACTGGTAACGATATTTTTCTAAAATACTCATGTTGATGAATTAAATAACCTGGTCAAACTTAGCCAAAATTATTGTATATTAAGAAGTGTCAAAACATTGAATTTTGCTGAATAAAATTTTCAACGCCATGTTTAAAAACGGATTTGTTAAATCCTAAATATGTTCCTAATCACACAATAGGTTAACAAAAATCGAATCCCGGGACGGGATTCCTTTAAGGGGTAGGTACTGTCACAACCCGCAATTTTCGATATTTTAAATTACTATTTTACCCTTTGACTTTTTGGGTCCGACTTGACTTTTGACTTTTTGACCTTTTACGGTCACATAAAAATGATTACCGCGTAGCCGGTAAAATTTTGAAACGTATTTAAATTATAAATACTAATAATTATTATTATCTCTCATTGGATATTTATTTTTCTAACTTATTTGACTTGAAAACGAGAAGATATATTTTATTCCTGAATTGATTTATCAAAAACGACCCGCTAAATTACGTTTTCGTAATTCGGACTCTAAAGCAATTTGATGTAAAATGACATTCCAAACAACTTTTTTGTTTTGCCCGAGACTTGAAACCAAGCAGAAAATGACTGAAATAGCCTCGCAAAAATTTGAACGCAACTCGTACCGACCCAAAAATAATTAAATTTATATTTAATTATCACTTTTTATTTAATAAAAAT